>MU005980.1:93283-153127 GCA_010093745.1 Piedraia hortae CBS 480.64
AACTTTTTTCAAGATAATAGTTTTGGCAAAAGTTGCGCTTGTGTTTTTCCCTGTGGCTTGTGCATCGGCCTTGCCATCTCGTATGATGAGGCAGGTATGTTTCGTAGGCGTAGTAACAGATGAGGCTTGCAGGCCACAGCTGCACTAAGAGTCCATGGTCGTCCCCTTGGAACTCTCCACTTCCGTTAGTGATCTGGTCCACTGTGCAGAAGGTAACCATACTGCAGAACCTGTCAATCGAGGAGTTGACCAAGATCCTCCATGTCATCCTTGACGGGCTGTGAATCATCTGTTGTCTTATAAAGACTTCTGACTCGGCCAGTTTCCTCAAGCTCGTCGACAAAGCTGAGGAGTTTGTCTTCGTTCTTTCCCCAAAGGGCGCCCAAGTGGTATACCATCCAAATATCATTGGGGCCTTGTTTGGTGGTGTCCTGCAGGGCTTGGTCTTCTGGCACAGTGAGCGTTCTGGTGCGCTTGCTTGGTTTAAGCGAGCCATTGGTTTGCAAATGGCAGATCCCCGCGGGGCCTTCATGGTTGATGTACGGAAGCCCGAGTATCATTTCCTCGGTGAGATTAGGGACGACGTAAAAACCGTGGGCTTATCTTGTACCATGACGGCGCAGGAGTAAGCATGGTTTACCAACAGGAATCCTTTGGGGCCTTTGAGCGTGATTGATGACGAGATGCATTCGGGAGGTGCCACGTCCTCTCGGAAGCCGCTGACTGCTGCACCTGAGTCGATCAATGCGCGGACCGTGCGTCCCTCGAGGTTGACCGTCACGCGGTGCTCTGAAGGGTCCGAGGTTCCTAAGGCCTGGATGTAATTGATTGTCTTCCCATCCGGAGTGGTTTTGGCGTAGCAATCCTTTTGGAGGTGCCCACTTTGGTGGCAGCGATGACATTTGCCGGGTTTCGCTGTTTTAGGCTTGCCCCGCCGCGTACGCCGCTGCTTGGTGTAGTCCGAGCGAATTAGCAAAGCCGCAGCCTCAGCCCTTTGGGCGGTTGCTTTGAGTTCCGCATATTCTGCTTCAGGATGCTTGTAGACTTCTGCCCGGAGGGTCGGCTTCAGGGAGTTCAGGAACACCCCTCGGCGGGCCTGTTCCGGCCAGTTCAGCTGGTCAGTCAAGCCTTCCAACTCGGCGATCATCTGCCCCACCGTGGCCGTTTGGCGAAGCTGCATGACCTTGCGTTCATACCGTTGTCGACGAACAGTGTCGGTCTCTCCGAAGACCTAAACGAGAGCGGCTTCCAAAGCGCTCCATCGTTGTAGCAACTGGGGCTGAGCCGTTGCGGTCCGGACGAACCAGTCCTGGGCTGGTCTCCGCAGCTGGTTGGCCGCGTAGGCACATTTGATGGCTTGGTCCCTCAAGTCGCTGTCCATTAGCTCCTTCAGGCGTACGTGCATGAGGAATGCCGGTAGGGCGTCAGCCTTGCCGCTGAAGGTCTGGCCCCCATCGGCCGAGACCTCGCAGCTGGTGGGCTTTGCGTCCATTGCCGGGTCGAACAATGCTTTCTCTTCGCTGTCAGTGTATTCTTCGTCTGAGGGTTGGGTACAAGGGAAGAAAGCGGCAGCAACCCTCTCCTCGATGGGAGTATGTGGGGAGTGATGGCCGGTCCGGAGGTGAACCCCAGATGGAGGTGTAGTACGCGAGATAGGGGGAGCAGACTCCTCGCGGTCGCTCATATACGATTAACACAAACAAAAACAAGCGGGTGGTACAGAGAGCGAGAGCGTGACTGTTGGCAGAGTTTTTGTTTGTGTTGATGGGAAGGAGAAAGGAGAGGGCGACGGCTTCTGACATATAGTCAGGCCGCTGCGCAGACCTCCCCCTCGATCTACACTTCCCCTGCTAAGGTAGACAGGGTCGTTCGTGGCGATAGGGTGCGGGTTGCTGCCTGCCGACATGCCCCAACCAATATGTTGGTCAGTGAGGCGACCGTATACGTCGAATTTGCGCTCATTACCTCGTAGCCGTTTGGCTTCTTCCATCTCCCTCCTCAGCTTATTGGCCCTCTTCTTGGCCAGCAGGGGCTTCCTCTTCTCGGCCATTTGGCGGCGCTTCTGCTGAGAGCTAACGCAACGTCCTCCACAGACCCATAGTTGGTCAGACCGCATTTTCCAAGACTACACGATGACGTGACCTCGTCACAGGGGAAAACTCCTTTATGAGGTAGAAAACCACGCGAAGCCTCGGGCCTTCAGATCCAGAGAAGCTTTGTGAGCTTTGCTGCGGTGCACCAAGATGAAGAGCGGTCGAATCTCGAATAATCACCCCTTTGAACCATATTATGAGATCAGACTCATGGGAGAGCTTGTATGTGTGTCCGGAAGTCACCCCCCAGAAACGATCTGTTCCAGGTATGTGAACCGTTGAGCAGTGATCATGCTGCGGATGCCATCTCGATTGATAGCAACAGTCCACACTGCCGGCTCCTTCAGATCCTCCTCGAATGTTTGCTCAATGAGAAAGGAGTTTAGCTAAGTTTTGATCTTGGTGAAAGCCGTGATGACACCACGTTAGCGAGGTACAAGGGGAGGACCTTCCAATGGCAATTTACACCTGGAGTTACTTGGACTAGAAGTCGCCGATCCCCTCAAGCTAGTGTTGGTGCAAGATAGAAAAGGAGAGGAAACGTGTTTGGGGGTCAATCTGTGGTAAGGGAAGCCTGTAACCATAGAACTGGGAGTATGGTTGTAATGATAACAGCGCAGATGAGCAAACGGCAAATGCCCACCGAATGACCTCATATGCATCTGAGTATCCAGGTTCCCATCTCTTGGTCGAGGTCAGTGGCTTGAGCATCCTAAACGGGAGCACTCAGCGGATTATTAGGAATATTCTAGTGGGAGGTCATAGGCCATGTACAGAGCGGATGTGTAGTCACTGGGTTTGGTTGCTATCCCAGTAAGTCTGCCCATAATTATACCGGTCAGATCCGTGCTTTGGACCACTGCTGTATATCACGGCTAGTCTGTCCAGTACGTGGTTTCCAGCAAAACAGGCAATTTTTTGGAAGATCCTAAAGGCCGGCAAGGGTGAGAGTATGAAGACCTCAAAGCAAGTCGACAGCATGCACCAATGCACTCAGCGAGCTTCCAGTGTCCATTGAAGACCATATCACTCTGAAACCCGGCTTCAATGTGGTCCGGTGACGCTTGTTGAGCATTTGCATGCATTTGCATTGCAAGTTCTTGCATCCGGAATCCCAAAAAAATTAGTGACACCAAAAGTCTTGGCAATCCTAACCCTAGTAACCTCGATCGACCTCTCATCACCTGCTGAATTGGCGACAACAGATCAAGCTGCGTTACAGTGCTTTAGACCATATCTGTTTTGATGAATTACGCCATGCATGCGTCGCATACAAACAGGTTTTAAGTCTCCAAGTAACAGGTTTTCTGGATTTCGGGCGTTGTATAGAATATTGGCTGGCCCCCAACACTATTGTACTTTTAGTAGACTATATTTCATTCCTTTACCTTGAGAGTCAGTACGAACTATATTTTAATGAGTCAATACTTAGCCCTAAGAGAAATAACTTTTTTACTGTTCTGATAAGCACCGGCACCTCACAGATGTGTCCGTATATACGCGTATCTAGAGCTACACAAGAAAATTTTCGAGTACCGAACCCTGGTCAGGGACGTGGGTCATCACCAGCGGATCCCTCTGCGGCGACCTGCACAACATCTATACTGAAGTTGATGTTCTTGGATTACATGACTTCAATGCAAAATCCCCAACTAAAAGCCCCAACAACAGACCTTAGTCCCCAGACAGCGGCCACATGGAAAACAAAACTGGTTCGGCAAGAGTGTGCGATTACCTCTATTCTCACGGCTTTTTAGAAGGCCGCTACTCCGATATTACCGTGAACGCTTTTGGGACTGAGTACAAGCTGCATCGGTTGAGTCTAGAGCAAGCACCGTTCTTTGCTGCGGCACTGTCAACAAGATGGCTCGATCCAAGTACCAATGAAATTTTTATTCATCCAGAGGAGGTAGATGCTTCCATTTCTAAGATTGGATTTGACTTGGCCCTGAAGCTTTTATATGGCTGTGATGTTGCTGAAGAGAAGAATTATTATGCGATTAAGTTATTGGCCACAGGACTTTGGCTAGAAATGCAAGATCTCATAGACGATACCATTCTAAATATTCTCGGCTTGATGGAGTCTCGCGCTTTCTCAAAGGTGATCCAGCTAGTAACAAACAAGTGTTACGGCAGAGCCGGTTATCGAAATCTTGCAAGTATAGAGGCCACGCTTTGCTGTGACGAGTGGGAGATGAAACTCAAGCATTGAGATGACATTCCCAGCGAAATGATCAGGGAAATCGTAGGAGGAGATGGCTTTTTTGTTGACAACGAATGGGACCGGTGGGTTCTGGCAAGATGTCTTTAAATCGACGACTCAGACGTCAAGCCACCAAAGCGGGACTATGTAAACTCGACAATGCAACCATGCCTACCCGTTTCGAAAACCATTGTGGGTCAGATATCAACCCAGATTTATCCGAATACATGCATGTCTACGTCCCGATATACATCCACTTCGATATCAAACCCCTCTTGGTCCTCTTAGACGAAGGCATTCACTACGCCCACCTCAGCCTTGAGCAGCTGCAATATATCCACGATACCCGGGACTATAGAGGTTTGCCTATCCTGCCAGAGCGGATAATAAACTCGGCACTCCGGCAACAGTTCACCTTTTGCCAAAAGGTCCTAAGCGTGAAATCCAGCGACACCGAGCTCGGCATACAGCTTACCCAAGCCAATCCTCTAACACCGGATGCGGAAGCAGAAAAAAACCAGCCCAGGCTGGGATAAAAATGGTAAAGTGTGCAAATTCTTCATCCAGAGCGAAACTGCAGCGTAAAATGGGCAACGGGCGCGCACACATAGACATTTTTTCATTCGGGCCCTCCACCACCCAACTTGACTTCCCACCTGCAGCAACAACGGCTCTTCAGGCAAAGATATTCATTGGGTACCGGACTTCGTCGCCATAACGTCCCAATCTGGCGAGGAGCACAAAGTGCCGTATACTCACTTCTCGCCGTTTCGGTTTGGTGTCTCGCTTCACCACCCACGTTTCCTTGAAAGCCGGAAAACGCTCTACTCGCAATCAGCCTTCTACGCCGGCAGCTTCTGGAAAGTGTACATTCGGTAAATCGTCTACAAACACAAGCACAAGGAACTGAGCATCTATCTCTGTCGGAGTGGAAACAAAAGCAAAGAAGACAGCGTCAATCATGATTCGGACAACGCCCAACAAGACGAAGAGAACGCTGACGGTTCGGAAGACGGCCCCAAACCGCTGACGGGTTTGCTGGAAGATGATGATGGTGAGGAGAGTCATGATAATGTTGACAACGACGTTGAGGAGGAAGAGCCTGAGCTCCAGAATCTGAAATGCTCCGCAGAGAGCTGTTGTTGGAGGGGTGAACCTCCGGGGACTAAAGGGGAGCGGATATCGACGACAAAAGTTTTCACTCGACTTTGACTGGACAAATGAATGTAGATGTCTATGTCTGTATCAGGTGAGGTTTGAAACCTTCCCCACACTACCTCAGTCTAACCGCATTCGCCAGGACAACGTCAGCGAACCATGCCCTTAAGCATGAACGAGACAACGACCCGTCTTAGGGAGAACTTCGTCTATAGAGGCAAAAACCCTGAGAAGTTTCGACTTCTATCTAGGGTTCTGGTCATGGTGGGTACTACATCCTTCTGACAGATTATATCGTAAGCAGTGCCCTGTCTGGTATTCAGCAATGGAATTTGCTACTCCGACTGCTCATTCCAGTCCTAAGCCCCTTTGCGGCCGTTAGAGGGTTGGCATTGGCATCTGCCCAGGAAAGAAGGTAACCAGACAGCATCAAATCGCCCAGCTTTTTTCCGCACCATATCAGCGCTACAGTGCGGGTTTTCAAATTCCGGAGAGGTCCCACTCACCGGCAACTCATGGATGCGAGATTAAAATGTGCTCTTGAACTCTTCCATGATCGACCATATCGCCGAAGACCATGGCTGAGAAAAAGAATTTCCGCAATGTTGAAAACGGACTCGCCTCGTCGAAGCAGTCGGCACATTTCCTGTCATATCCGAGTAAGCGCAGCGCAACGGGCTTTTGGAAAGAGAGGTGGCAATATTTTCAATCAACTCCAGTCCCGATTGCTGTGGAGAAATGGCAAGAATAAAAAAAATGGTGAGGTTAAGAATATCGGATCCATGATTATGCCTTTTAAATTAGGAATAGCCGAAGGCGGGGCTTGAACCCGCGACCTTGAGGTTACTGTTCTAAGGATAGAACATACTCCTATTGAACTAAAAGCCACACGCTCTACCGATTGAGCTACCCCGGCGACCTGTTCTACCTAACGGAAGAATGATCTAAATAAACCTTCAGCTTGTGTCATTTTTTTGGAAAAAAGTTTGAAGCAAGTGCAATAACGATGAGACAGACGCTTTGTAGCGCAGCTTCAAGCAAAAGATGTTATCATCTGCTTGAATCTGGGAGATATTAGCCCCAAAGAGCGGGATATCTTCGGCAAGTGTGACGCCAATTGTGTGGGTTGAGGCCGGTGAATTTAGTCGTTAATAATTAAGCGGGGTAACGACTAGTAACATGCGACGAGCTCATCCTCGTCACACAATGAGGCGTGGGCCGTGCCGTTCGCACAATGAGTCTTATAGTCTTTTTAGTAATTAGACAAGATTTCATTCGTGGCAGCCTTCACCCTAAGTTGTGTCCAAGTAGCCTAAATTGAGTTATCTGCATTCAGGAAAGGAAGCCAGAGCTGATGTATCCTATGTTGGATCTCATGTTGATTTGGCCTTGAATTCTTGCTATCACGATGTATCTCAAAGTCGTTGGCCTTTGTTGCAGAGAAAGATAATTTACACGAAATCGTTGTATTGTATCAACTCTCTTGCCACCCTTATCCTTCGTATAAGTAATCAGATCCTTCAAAGAAAAAAGGTTTACCTGTCAAAGAAACTCTGCTCCACCAACATTTTTGATATCATATTCCCATCGAATCGAAATTGTAAAACTCATAACGAGCTTGGAAAGATGTTGTATACATCGGCCAGGCAGTCCAATGCGCTGCTTCGCATAAGAAAAAACAATTCCTTTCTCTCTAGCCCACTCAGATAAAAACCAGAGACCGACGTGCTCCAATGCGCTCAACACACATCCACCCTTTCTATCATTTCTGGTATCCAACTTCTTCACAAATTTTAGTTCAATGTATGTGCACATACTTAATTTTCTGCATTCCCCAATGTCGGTGTCGCCCAAAGTCTTGGCAATCCCAACCCTAACCAACCTCAACCTCACCTCCCGTCAACGACCAATCCAACCGCAATGCCGCCCCTCCTCCGCAGCTTCCACCACCTCTTCCAGCGTACCTTCGCGCGCAGCATACCTAAAACCCGTAATAACTCCACCTTCTTCAGCGCGACCCTCCCCCGCAACGCGCCTCTTTCCCGCGAAGCATCCCTCTCCCGCTGGCCGGCCACCTCCTCCCCGTCGGTAGGCCGCTTCCTCGTCCTCTCATCCGCAAGCGTCTTCGGAATTGTTGTCTTCGGGGGCCTAACCCGTCTCACCGAAAGTGGGCTGAGTATAACCGAATGGCGGCCTGTAACGGGGACTTTACCTCCGAGAGGGGAGGAAGGGTGGGAGAGGGAGTTTGAATTATACCGTGCGAGTCCGGAGTTTAAGATCTTGAATAGTCGGATGGAGTTGGACGAGTTTAAGAAGATTTATTGGATGGAGTGGGGACATAGGCTTTGGGGGAGGGTTATTGGTTTGATGACTGTGGGGGGCGCGGTTTGGTTTGTGGCTAGGGGGAGGGTTGCCAGGAGGGATGCGTGGAGGTTACTCGGGATTTGTGCGGGGATTGGAGTTCAGGGGGGGATTGGGTGGTGGATGGTAAAGAGTGGGTTGAAGGATCCAGTGGGTGAGCAGCCAAGGGTGAGTCAGTACCGCCTTGCGGCGCATTTGGGGACGGCGTTTGTGGTTTATCTGGCGATGTTGGGGAGTGGGTTGAGGATTCTGAGGGACGGGAAGATGCTTAAGGAGCCGGGGAGGGCGTTGGAGAGGGTAGGGAGGCTTCGCGATGGGAGGTTGAGGCCGTTTAGAGGGGCGGTTCTAGCGCTTGCTGGGCTGGTCTTTGTGACGGCTATGTCTGGCGCGTTGGTCGCTGGACTGGATGCGGGGCTGGTGTATAATGACTTCCCGTGGATGGGTCAGGGTTTGCTTCCGCCGAGGAGGGAGATGATGGACCCGTTATATGCGAAGAAGCCAGACCAGAGTGATCTCGTCTGGAGGAACATGTTTGAGAACCCCGTCATGGCACAGCTGGATCATAGGATTCTGGCGACGACGACCTTTTGTGCTGTTCTCGGTCTCTGGGCGTTCTCAAAGAGGCCGCATCTGAAAAATCTTCTGCCGAGAGATGTACAAAAAGCTGTACTGGGCACGGTGCATCTGGTTACTCTACAAGTGTGTCTGGGGATTACCACACTATGGTATCTGGTTCCAACTCCACTCGCAGCAGCACATCAAGCAGGTGCTTTGGCATTGCTGACGGGAGTCTTTGTCCTTGCCGGACGAATGACGGTTCCTAAGAGAACAGTGAAACTGCTGGAAGCGGCGGTGAAAAGTCGAAAGTTGTAAATTAAGTGTATATCATAGAGATGAGCTCAATATCCTCCCAACTTACTTGGTTGATTCGCAGGACTTCTAAAGTCCGGTCTTCACGCATCCGAGCCATTGCTCGGCAAAGTAGTCCTTTACTGCCGAGAAAAACTGCACTTTCCTTTGCCCACTGCTTGCTATGGTTCCACAGGCGATACGTACCGGTTACATAGGGTGGCCTGTCGTGGTAGAGATCTTTAAATTCAAAGTGCTGGGTCCGTTCGTCCCGGAAAGAATGTGTTACACGAGCATACGTTTCGAGAATGATGTTTTGTTGACTCTTTGCTGCTCGGGAGGCTGCGTTGATAGCTTCTCCTATGCGAAAGCATGTTCTCAGCAGGCTTTGTGAGCTGGCCCCGGAGATTGGGGAGCGGTTTTGGATGGGTGTCGGGAAAGGTTTACGGACTATTGGTTTGTGTTGTGCAGCCTCTTCTAAGGATGCAATTGGAGATGCGGCTTCATTCACTTTACCAGACAAGGACATAGCTTCCATGACGAGATCATCGAACAAGTCTTCTGAATATGATGTGCTTGCATTGGAGCCCTGTGTCTCAACATTTACAGCATCGTTCTCTGTAGACAATATTCTTGTTTCACAACACTGATTCTTTGCTTCTTCCTCCAACTCTACTGCAAATTCGGACAGGCCGTCAGAGGAAAGATAGTCGCTTGAAGACCTACGCTGACGTTTCTCCAAAGGTTCACTTTCTTCAGGAACATTTTGCTGAGAGTTGCGTGGCTGTACGATAGTCCTTCGAACACGGATCTTATCACCACTCCTACGACGCTTTACCTTTGGTAATGAATGTGTCACTGTCATTGTGAAGTGTTGACTCCCCGTGGTGTGTTTGGTAAAGTGCCCCTCTTCCTGCCTGAGGCATCATCAGCCACCCCATGACGACCGCGCCAACCACGCTGTCTGCAGCCATGGGTTCGAAAGCGATTGTATCGTCGTTCATCGAAGCCGCTCCGCCTGGCGAGGTTTGTGTGCGAACCGTACCTATCCCCACTAACCGTCACAGCTTTCCAACGTAATCGCCGGTTTGCCATCCCTCCGTCTTTCTATCTCCCTCTAAACAGGACGTAGACATCAAAGTCCTTGCGCCCAACGATCTGTCCTCTCTTACCCCAGCGTACCAAGCCTACCACGAGGCGCAGTATACCGTGGCCACGCTTCCGGACAACAGCGGAACCGTAAGCCTCTCTCCATCTCAGTACCCACTAAACGGGTAAAACAGACGATCATCAGCTCGTACAACCGCCTCAGCGATGGCCGATACTTTGACTCCGTCGCGGGGATCGCATTCGATTTCGATTATACCACCCAGGTCTTTCCATCCCTATCATATTTGAACACTACTAACGTTGCCTGAGTAGAAAACCTCAAACCCCGAGCCTCACTCCATCCCCGACTCCTCAACCGTGTCATCTCTGCACAAGTCCTTCCATACGTCAGCGGATGAGCACTTCCCCTCCTCCACAGTGTCCATAATCCCCGGTGAACCGACAATATTTCTCCTCGTCGCGAACAAATACAGTCCCAGCAACTTCTGGAACGCACGGTGGCGGTCAACCTACACCCTCTCTGGCGGGACGCTGGAGGGCAAAATTGTCGTAGACGTGCACTACTATGAAGACGGCAACGTGCGCATGACGAGTACGCACACGGTCCCTCCCACGAATACTACATCAGGAAACGTGGCGCGGGTGATTGCAAAGGAAGAGGATAAGTTCCAGGAGGAACTGAACAGAGCGTTTGGGAATCTGGCCGAAGGGACGTTTAAGGCGCTGAGGAGACAGCTCCCAGTGACGAGACAGAGGGTCGATTGGGATAAGATTGGGGGGTATAGACTCGGGCAGGATATTGGGGGAAGTAGGAGGTAGATTATACATCAGAATGTGGGGTTGAGACAATGACGTTGGACCCCCACTATACGAAAAATTATTTCAACCAACGCACTTTGTAAGATATACCAAAATGCCTCTCCAAACCACATACAACGGTGCCCCCACCCCCCTTTCCCCCCTTCCCACCTACCTCACTAATAGTGCCAGACCCCGTGGTGTTAGGGATCATAGGCGGAACAGGCCTCACATCCCTCCTCCCCACCCTCCACCCAGTCGCGGAGTTAACCCCCACCACACCCTGGGGTAGTCCATCCGGTCCGATAACAATCTTCCACTATACTCCCCGCCAGGGTAACTCCTCCCAGGTCTACCCAATAGCTTTCCTCCCCCGCCACAGCGCCACCCACTCCCTCGCCCCCCACGAAGCCCCCTCCCGCGCTAACATCTCCGCATTACGTTCCCTCGGGGTAAGAAGTATCCTCTCTTTCTCCGCGGTGGGGAGTCTTCGCGAGGAAATGAAGCCGAGGGATGTGGTCATTCCGGATCAGGTAATTGATCGCACGAAGGGCGTTAGGGCTTTTACGTTTTTTGAAGGCGGGGTTGTGTGCCATTTGGGTGGGGGTGGGGGGTTTGATGATGTGCTGGGGAGGGAGGTTAGAAGAGCCGTGGTTTGGGAGGGAGGCTTACGCTCTGATGCTGCTGAGAAGGGGGATATGGATGTGAAGAATACGAGTGGCAAAGACGTCAAGGACAGCAAAGACAGCAAGGATGAAAAAGCAGCCCTCCCTCCAAACGTCACGGTCCATGACAAGGGAACACTAATCTGCATTGAAGGCCCACAGTTCAGCACGCAGGCAGAGTCACGACTCTACCGCTCGTGGGGAGGGAGTGTGATTAACATGTCCACCTTGCCGGAAGCGAAACTTGCAAGAGAAGCTGAGATTGCGTATGTTTTGATTTGTATGGTTACAGACTATGATTCGTGGTCAGATGACCACGGGGATGTTAGTGTTGAGACTGTGATGGGACATCTGAAGGCGAATGGAGTCACGGCCGCTGCTGTTTTGCAAAGGATTCTTGATCATGTGATTGGTAAGGAAGTACTTGAAGCGAAACATCTATATGGTCTAGTGAAGAGTGGGATTTGTACTGCCCCTGAAGGGAGGTCAGAAGAGGCGATGAAGAAGTTGAGTTTCATGTTTCCGACTATGTAACTAACACATCCTCCGCACGTACATGATCGAAAGAGTTGCCAGTAAAGTGTGGTGTATTGCACGCAGTGGAATGATACCTCAGGTAAACATGATTCCATGTCGATATATTGATTTCCTCTTCCTGTCTTGAGACTTCGCGTTATCTGGTGCGCAAGTTCACGTGTGGAGAATGGATGAGGGCGTGGGGAAGTGGGTTGGTTGCCTTCACAAATCTCTAGAAGATGGGAATGCCGTAAGCTAAGGTCTTACCCGAGCCTGTACTTGCCTTTGTAACGACGTCATACCCAGCGAGGATTGCAGGGATCGCGGCGCTTTGTACAGGGGCGAGTGAGGAGAGGAAGAAGGAGCGATGGGTGGCCCTGCCCCGCGGCGGAAATCTTCCGATTCCCTTCTGCTTGGACGTCGCCCGGATGGAATTGCTTCAAGCAATCACAGCTTGCAACTACACAGTCTCTTTGTAGGCAGCGGAGACGGCGATTCGTACCGACTATATAACTAGCTACCAATCAAGCTGTACCGAGCCCATAAAAGGCCCAGATTCGTTGAGGATGGCCGAGCTACTGGGATATTTCACGTTGACGCCCGCGTTGACGCGCTGAGAGAGGATATGTTTGAGCTCGGCGCGCAGAGCGGTAGTTTCCTTCTTTGATAGCTTCGCGTCTTCTTGTTCCCGTTTCCTTCGATCCCGTCCGCGGCCCTGGCGACCCTTGTCGGATAATTCGTCTAGGCTGTCAAGATCTCTTCCCAACTCCTCGGCCGCCGCACGGAAGAACTCTTCTTCTTTGCTGACCTTTTCTTTCGCGCGGCCGACGTCAGCGAGACGCTTTGCAATGGCGGTGCGCTGTTTCAGTTGAGACACAATCCGCCGGTCCAGGCCCAGCTCGCGAATCTTTTGCCCGTTGTGGATCTTGGACGCAAGACGATGTACATCGCCCATGTCTTCGGGCCCACAGAGAATCAGACTCTTGCCTTCTTGCCCCGCCCGCGCGGTGCGACCTGACCGGTGCACGTACATGTCTGCTGTCCTTGGCAAGTGGTAGTGGATGATCAGGTCGACGTTGGGGATGTCCAGCCCGCGCGCCGCTACGTCTGTCGTGACGAGGATGCAGGGCTTGGACTCTTTGGCGGCGAGCGAGAGTCGCTCCACGGACCGGAGACGGGCTTTTTGTGCCATGTTGGAGTGCAGTGGCAGCGCGGGTAGGGTGAGGTTTTGGAGGAAGGGAACAAGACGCTTGACTGCGTCAATGGAGTTGACGAAGACCATGATGCGTTCGGTATGATGTATGAGAGCCATGGTATAGAGGTAGACGTCCCTTTCCAGAGCAGCACACCGCACGAGGCCCTCCTTGAGCCCTGTTGCCACGGCCTCGACGGGGTCGACATCGATGAACTTGGGCTTTTCCTCGCGGAAGTTGAGCTTTGTCAGAAGATATTCCATTGACCGCTTGTTCTCCCTGCTGGATTTGCTGCTCAATTTCTTCTGCAAGCCCTTGTCAAACGTTGCCGAGAAGACGAGCGTTTGACGCTCAGTTTCGTTTCCGTCCCACTTGAGTGCATTGAGGATCTCTTCGACCTCACGGTACTGACCCTCGCTGAGGAGACGGTCGGCTTCGTCCAGCACCAAAAACTCGCTCCGCTGGAGAGACTGCATGGTTTCCTCTTTGGCGCACATGACCTCCCACAGTCGTCCCGGCGTGCCGATGACAATATGCGCCGTTCGCAACAGTCGCTCTTGTTTTTGAATCGACATGCCGCCGGTCAAGGTGGCAATGCCTGGGCCGTTGGGCATGGACGCGCAGAGGGCTTTGAGGTGTTTGCTGATCTGCTGCGCAAGCTCTCGCGTGGGAGAGAGGATGAGGGCCAGACTCTGCTTCTTGCCATTTTCCAGAAATCGTTCCAGGATGGGGATGCCGTATGCCAACGTCTTGCCGGAGCCGGTGCTTGCCTTCCCCACGACATCATGGCCAGCGAGGATTTCAGGGATGGCGGCCTTTTGGATGGGGGTGGGCTTGGGAAATTGGAGGCGTGCCACGGCCGCCAAACTATCTGGTGATAGCTGAAGGCTCTTCCATGCCGAGACATCAGTCTCCGCGTCCTTCTCCTCTTCAAGGACGCCGAATCCGGTCAGATTCTGCTCCTCGGGAATCGCCTCCGACTCCTCATCAGAAAAGCCATTCCACTCCGACTCTTCGTCGGCAGCAAGAAACGTCACTCTTCCGTTCGAGTCTCGCACCACCTCTACATCTTCTACCTCTTCCAATCCGAGGAAGCCTTCGTAATCATCCAGCCGCTGAGGTATGGAACACTCTTTCCAGCCAAGGGAAGTTGCAGTTTTTTGACGTTTGTTGGAATGCTCGACCTTGGATACTTTTCGCTTGTTTGCCATGTTATATGTCGTTGGATGTGTGCCTGTCTTGATCTACCTAAACTTGGCCCAAAATTATTTTGATCGGGCAGTGAGGCCAACAAACTAAGCTTTCTGTTTATTACAGATATGTACGTCAATTACCGTCACTATCAATATCACTCCAACAACACCTCAACGCTGGTGACCAGACAGTCGTCCTTCATTGGTCACGTAATCTAGGCAGTTGGGAAGGTGCGCTGACATCGGTTCTGCGCAGTTATATAGTAGACAGAGTAGGCAGTCCTGCCCGATTCCATCGGAAAATATCATTAGCACGATGGCACTCTCTCCAATTTCTGTAAAGAATACCCAAGCGTTGATTACTGCCTACACAGCACAGCTCATCCATGGCTGCGGCAGCCCATCCTGCAGAGAGCAGTTTTGCGATACTGGGAAGCAAAATATTGAGCCGAACGGTCAACATCGTAAATGGACTCCACGGTCCGCACGCGCCCTCGCACTGAGACTGGCTGCGTCGCCGCTACCGAGAAAACATTTGTGTCAATATTATGACGGCAGAGAGACAAACAACACAGAAGGCCCCCACGATCCATCATCTTTGGAACAGCTGATATGCGACACGTCAATCGTTCGGAAGCTCTGTTCCGGGGAGCCAGTTTCTCTCAAACACTCACAAAGTTCTATATTGATAGAGGTCGAGCGACTGCTTAGCCAGTCCGCCGTGTGCTATGCAGTCGTGGCGCTACTCCAGTATCTCCCAAAGGGGTACACGTCGCAAGAGCAAAGAATGGTGCTGAAGATCATAAAGTCTGGCTGCGGATATCCCCACAGACCCGGCCACTATAAAGTAACCAGCAGTGTCATGAAGCTGCTGGACGCGTACAACGACAGTGCTCCTTGGCCACTTGTGAGCCGGATTTGTTGCCTTGGTGATGCCTATTTTTTGGCCATATGCAACCACTTGTGGATTCACCACTCTCAAGAAATGGTAACGTCTCTAGTTATCTGGCTCATGCGAATATTCTGCAATCGTTGGAACGCATCACCTATTCTTACCGATCCCGTTACCATCGGGGCTCTTTCTCTCATCGACAAGCTCGTCACCAGCCAAGACGCACCCAAAGACTATAGCTTTTCATTCTTTGTAACAGCCATCGATAGCCGACTAGACACCAGAGAAGTGGTCGATACCTGGCTCAATTCTCCAGACAAGGGCACCCACATCTTCAACTTTGCATGCAGCCTGCAGTGTGCGCACCGAACACGCTACTTTTACCTGATCAACCACATGCGGATGCGCACTGCATTGAGCAGAAGTTCCAAACTAGAAAAGGTCAGGGACAGTCTGTGCCGCCTCACCGGGCATGTACCCTCCGGCCTTACGCAGCCTCGCCACCTCTTACTGGAAGTCTCTCGGTCAAGGATATGGGAAGACGTCTGCGAGCAGTTATACGGGCGAAAGGCATCACACCTGTTGCTGCCTCTCCACGTCCGGCTAGGCGATCTCCATTTCGGCCAAGACTATGGTGGCCCGCAGGTTGAATTCTTCAACCTTCTCTGCCACGCCGTGTTTGACCCAGAAGTGGGGATGTTTGAGCGGTTGGGTTCATTCGATTACTTTCTCCCTGGGTCATTGGAGCCACTGTACAAATATGAAATCCTAGGGCTGGCTATGGCGCTGGCAGTTCACAACTCAATCACCCTGCCAGTCGATCTGCCCCTAGCAATGTACCAAATCATACTAGATGGGTTGGAAGACAGCGTCGAGGGTCTCTCCCTGGACGCGGCATCCCTTGAGCGTGCCTTAAAAAACCTCACCGAAGAGGAACTAAACTCCTGGCTCCGCGTCAAGGACTTGATATCAACCCAACCCGACCCCGACATCAGCGACGCTTGGCCTGAAATCAACAAGTCCCTGGCCCACCCCGCCGAGACCTGGAACGCAAGCTGGTCATTCACCCTATCTGCCAATGGCCTTCACCTCGAAGTTGCACCCACAGACCCCATGACGGGCATACTACACGTTTATTCTGGCCTACCACCAAACGAGCCCCCACCAACCTGGCCCGGCTGGACTCTTATCCCTACAACCTCAACCCCCCGCCCCGTCCTTGCCCTTAACAACCCTCCCTTCACCCGACGCATGAAACTCTGGCTGGTCATCGGCCGGGTCTACCCACAACTAACCTCCTTCCTTCAAGGCTGGCACCACATTTTCCCCCGAGGGAGCCTCAAACCCATCTTCCACGAGGCTACCTTCCTCCGCCAGATGGTCCAAGGCACGCGGAACCTTGACGTCGGAAACCTCCGCGAAGCATGTCTATACGAAACGCAGGACGAATATCTCAAACTATTTTGGGAGGTGATTTCGACCTGGACGCCGGAGATGGTGAAGGGACTAGTGAGATTTGTGACTGCGTTGGAGAGAACGCCGGTCAGAGGAGAGGCGGATTGTGCGTTTGAAATTATTAAAGATGAGCAGGAGAAGGGGGAGAAACTTCCTAGGGCGTCGACGTGTTTTCGAAAATTGTTTTTGCCGATTTATAAAGATAAAGAGATGTTGGATGAGAAGTTGAGGATGGCGGTGGAGATGGGGGTTGGGTTTGGGGATGCGTAGCTGTGGAGATGGGGTGGGTGGGGTATGTGGTGGGGATGTGTAGATTTAGGGAGCTTTTGCTCTGTATTGCAAATGAGCTATTGAGATTTGCGATGAAAGTCATGTTCTTAGCGGACTGCTTCCGTCCTGCCCTCGTCATTCTCCGCACCACGCACTTCAATAGTCATGTCTTAAAATACAGAGAACCCGTAGTCTACTCAATCCAAGACAGATTCCCTCGCAACACGGCTCCGGGACATACATCTAGACAGCCAGAGCAAGCTCATGCACTGCTACCCTGCACCCAAGAACCCTTATACCAATACCAAACCTCTATCAAACCCCAGTGAGAACGAGAACGAAAAAGCGAGAGAGATGGTCTTCCAGTCGTTCAGACTGTGATGGGAAAGTATATCTATTAATTGAGATACATCTAGACAGCCCCGGCAAAGCTAATGTGGTGTCTGCACAGCTAGTCTGTACCCCGGCACCTCTATGTAGGTAGACAGCGAGGTGGTAGAGTGTGGGATCGCACATTCGTTGGGAGATGATGACGTGAAGTCGACGGTGAGAGAAAAATGTTGGCTGTGATTGGCTAGTAGGGACGGCACAGGCTTGGTAGCACGACGCCTTCTTTTGATGTTTGCTGCTTCACCGCAACATCTCTCTGGCAGGTGTCTCGCTTTCAAGGTTCGCAGTTGCAAATCCTGGACAAATTTCTGGTAGTCGGGCTTGGTAACATTTCACGCTCAGCTAGGACTTGACAGGAGCCACTGGATTGGATGATGGGATATCTATTCTGCTGTTCATTCACGTAATCTCAGTGGTGCACAGCGATGCTGCACTCAGACATAGTTTGTTGCAGAACCCCTCACCGCGGCGTACACAGCAAATGCAAGCAAAGGCTCTTCGCCGAGGACCGGAACATAGGAACTCATCTGAACCCATATCTGGATCCATTCCCTCCCAGCCTACAATCGAATCTACCCAGCGCAATGACCCAGTACAAGAGTCTTGCCAGCTTTCCAGATGAACGGCTGACACTCTGCTATGAAGAGGAATGCGCTACCTGATCGTATGCGGCCTTTACTGCCTATTCAAGCACGTACTTGGTTGGGCCGTTTACGCGTCCGGAAATGACCCCGAATCACTTCCCCTCGCCAACGACACTCTCCACGTGTACTTGAATGGTTCCCGCATCCCGGAAAGAAATTCCCCCCAATCCACGCAATCGTTACGATCCCTCGCCAAGGATATAAAATCCGCGGCAGTATCGCTGGACTGATTGCCCCTATCTCCACCAAACCCCCTCACCAACGCCACCATCGCCGCTTACTGAGCTACTCCCCCGAAGTCCAACAATTCTACGAAATCAACGTAGATTCCAGGAGTTCCGCAACTGAAGCGGTTCCCCTCCCGGACGAGTTCAGGGATGGGGGATGAGTTTGTAACAGCAAAAAGTACGGGCGAGAGATAACGGCGGAGATGAACGGGCCACGTTAAGGTCAATGCTTTGCGAATGGGATTGTGGATTGAGCGGTGAGTAGGATTATCTTGCTCTTTGGGTTTCATAGATATGAGGGTTGGTTTGCTGATGACAGGAAAACTGCGCGAGGGAAATCGGTGAGGGCTCTGGATCTGTGTGGGTATGTGGTTTTAGGGCCGTGCATGGGTTTTCCGTGGTTTAGGAGATGAGAGATAGGAAGGTGATTCATGGGGTTTGGGAACCCGTGGATTAGAAATGCTTGGTTGAGCTTGTCGAGAGGTGCTGAGGTGAGCCGGCGAGGAAGGGGGGGGGAGGGGGGTTTTTGCTTTGAAGACTTGGGTTTGTAGACTTGTATAATGTAGGTTTCACTTGGGTGTGAATGTGGATGTAGCGGATCGATCTAGCATTACCAAGACTTCGCCATGTCCAGGTTCGACAACAAGGCTTTTGTATAATATCTGATAAGTTCTCACTAGTGTATGATGGTGTGACTTGTGAAGGATACTCCAGGGCGAATGTTGCCTTCATAACACAACGAAGATCATCTCTCCTTCCCTGCTTTCTACGTACCTCATTACCTCACATCAAAAATCATACTTCCATCCTCCTCCTCAAGAACGAAAAAAGCACCTTACTATAACCCACCCCTTTCGATCCTAAAAAACCACACCCCCACCATCAACAACCAAATCCGCCCCCTGGATATAACTCCCCGCTCTACTCGCGAGGAGGACACAAACCCCATCCAATTCCCCAACAGCACCCATCCTCCCCATCGGATTCCTCTCCGCCCAAATATCCCTCGCCCGCGCAATCGTCCCTCCACCTGCATTCAGCACCGTATCCATATACCCCGGCGAAATCGAATTAACCCGTATCCCAAGATGAGCCCATTCCGCTGCTAAGCTAGATTTCAGCGCCAAAATGGATGTTTTGGAGACGTTGTATGCGACTTGTGGTTGGGGGAAGTTCACCCGGTGGGCGGATATTGATGCTATTAGCGTAATAGAGCGGCCGCCTGGTGGAGGCACGCTTTGCGGAGCTGAATCCGTCGCCTTGTATTCGCGTGTAGCCTCACCGTGCGTAGAATCGCTCCGCGAACCGTCGTTACGAGAGTTAGGCTCGGTGTGAGAAGGATTCTGCCCCCTTCCATCCCTCTCCGTGATGTATCTCGCAATAGCCCTCGCACAGATAAACGCCCCCGTGGCGTTGATTTCAATCACCCTCCTCCACTCTTTGATCCCAATCTCCATTGCTGGAACGCAGGATACCACGCCCGCGAAGCAGAAGAGGTGGCTGATTTCCCCTCCGCTCTCGGAGAGGGCGCGTGAGACGGCATCTTCGTCTGTGACGTCTACGGGGACGGATTTGATGATTCGGTCGGGGAAGGAGGTCGTTAGCTCTGAGATGGATGACGAGGAGGTTTGGAGGGTGCTGGCCAGGTCCCAGAGGTAGATGGAACTTGCGCCGTGGTCGAGCATGCTGCGCGCGCAGGAGAGGCCCAGCGTCCCGGCGCCGCCGGTTACTGTTCCTAGCGTTAGCTGGGTGGAGGATCACCGTGGGAGAAGACGGACTTATCACTCCGCCATGGACTTTGAAGCGTTCGGTGGCGCGTTGGGTTGGGGTCATGGATGGGGGGAAGGGTGCGGGAGGGGCGGTTGTTGACCCGTCGGAGAGGGTCATGAATGGCAATGTGCGCGAGGAGAGGTCTTCGCGTGAGGTTGACATTGTTGGTGGCTGTTGTGAGCCGTGGGTAGGACTTTCTTATGTAGATGGATGGATGACCCCACAGGAAGATATATCTTCCAGGTGGGTCACAAGATTTCTTATATGCACGATTCCGGCGGAATGCTTGACTGGGAGAGCACAGAAGGACAGTTGGTATGGGTATCTCATGCAAACATCTCGTCATACTCTTCGTCATCGTCTTCCACCGGCGCTGCCTGTTCCTTGATCATCTTCTTCCTATCGACCGGACACGTCGGATTCAGCTTCAACCACGGCTGGATGCACTCGAGGTCGAAGATGTGGTCCTTGTGACACGGCAGCCGCACGACCAGCGGGTGGGGGTCTGTTTTTGTCAGCTTTTGAGTACTAAACGGCGACTGCTTATACCATCCAGAAATGCGGTTGAACAGATCGGACAGACCATGTCCTGGGTCAAGCTCTTCTTCGGCACCCTCTCCAGCTGCGCGAGAAACTCGTCACTGACCCCATCCACCTTGGCCGGCGGATCGGCAGCTGATGCGAGTAGACTGTCGATCAACGGCTGCAGGAGATTGTTCTCCGGCTCGTTCTGGTTCATAAGGACAAACGCTTCGGCGAGGTTGCGGAACACGGCCGAAATGTCCTCGGGAAAGGGCAACGAGTGCGGGTTCTGCGGCGCATGGCTTCCAGATGTATCGACGCGGGTGAGGGTGCTGAAAAACGTCGTCAGGTCCGGACGCCGACGGTTAGAATCGGGCGGCGTCTCAACGGGAATGTTGTGCTCGTCTGTAGCAGTGTTAGGAGCGACAGATTACTTCAGAACGGCGCACCATGGTAGCCGGACATTGTTTGGTGGACTGGTTTGACAGCGGAAACGGTTCCGCCAACGTCAAACCGGAACGGTTCCGCTCTATATCAGGCGACGACAGAGACATTTATCCGCAGGCAGACCAGGCAGACATGAAAAGACATGGAAGATGGAGGCCTCCCCACCCCTGCCTTGTCGCCGATTGACGAAGATGGCGAGGGAATCCAGCCGTTTCCTCCGTTTGAAGGCTCCGAGGCTGCCGTAAATAGACAGCCCGCCTCCAAGTCGCCAAAGCAAACCACGGTTGGCTTAGACGAAGCCAACACCGATGGCCTCGGCATTGTAGATCCGTTGCTGCCCCTGGGCATTTCCAAGAGGCCGCCCAAAGCGTCTCGCTCAGCCTCTTCGCCGCTGATTCACAGCAAACGATCACACTCAAAGTCTTCTCGCGCCAAGCCGGATGTCACACCGATCAAAACAGATGAAGAAAAATCCGGCCGTCGTGCCACAGTCAAGCCGTCGCCAATCATGACATCGCCCATGATGCCCCTTCCGCCAATGTCCCTCGCGACTTTTCTGCAGTTAGAGCTTTCATCAGACCTGCCTTCTGCTCTGTATATCCAACGGCCATATAGCGACTTCCCCTATGAATCCTCGCGGGTCAAGTTCCAGCGCCTGCTAAACTTCCTACTCGTCCCCTATAACCTTGAACAAGTGCTCTGGTTTGGTGCAGTGGCGTGTCTAGATGCCTGGCTCTATGCCTTCACCATCCTGCCCCTACGGTTCGTCAAAGCAATAGCTGTTCTCTCCCAGTGGTTCCTCCAGAACATCGAGAATTCTTGCTCCTTCATCTTTGAGAGCGTGGCGTCCATCTGGTCCCGCGAACGACGAATTCGCACACCGCGAAAATCAAGCACGCGCAAACACCGTCGAATACGATCTACCCCATCCGCCCTCCTCCCAAACCACAAAGGCGACATCCTCCAAGGCCTCCTCATAATTGTCAGCTGCATCGTCCTCTTCCACCTAGACGCCTCACGTATGTATCACACGATCCGGGGCCAATCCGCAATCAAACTCTACGTAATCTACAACGTCCTCGAAGTCTTCGACCGCCTCCTCAGCGCCATCGGGCAAGACATCCTCGAATGTCTAGTCAGTCCTGAAATCCTCGAACGCAACGAACAAGGCCGCAGCCGCATTCTCCGCCCTGTATCAATGTTCCTCCTCGCCCTCTCCTACAACGTGGCCCACTCCACCGCGCTCTTCTACCAAGTCATAACCCTCAACGTAGCCGTCAACTCCTACAGCTACGCCTTGTTAACCCTCCTCCTGAGCAACCAATTCGTCGAAATCAAAGGCACCGTCTTCAAAAAATTCGACAAAGAAGCCCTCTTCCAAATCACCTGCGCGGATATCGTCGAGCGATTCCAACTCTGGCTCTTCCTCCTCATCATCACGCTCCGCAACATCGTCGAAGTAGGAGGTTTCATCCAACGTCCCTACCCACCTCTAACAACCCCACCCAACGCGTTCACGATCATTCCCAACTGGACGTCCGGAATCCTAAGCCCCTTCCTCATCGTCCTCGGCTCGGAAGCCCTAGTCGACTGGATCAAACACGCATATATCAATAAATTCAATAACCTCCGTCCCGCGGTGTATGGGCGTTACCTTGACGTTCTGGCGAAGGATTACTACGCCCACGCATTTCTCGATCAGAATTTGATGAAGAGGCTGGGTCTGCCGGTTATTCCCCTCTCGTGTCTGTTTATAAGGGCGTGTCTGCAGTGTTATCGCATGTTGGCGGCGGTTTACCTCCCCCCTACTTCTGCTGAGATTGTCGCTCCGCGGAGTAGGAATTTTGCGGCGCTGGAATGGGTCCTGGGGGCTCGCTCCGCGGAGGATGCGATTGCGTTTGCGGCCATGCTGGCGTTTTTTGGAGCGGGGTATTTTGTCCTTTTGGCGGCGAAGTTGGTCCTCGGCATGGGGATTTTGAGGTTTGCGAGGAGAAGGTATGCGCGTATGGACACAGTGTTGGTTCCCGCGGAGGAGGAGGGTGCGAAGAGATCGGGGGGTTGGGGCGTTGTAGAGGTGCAGGAGGATAAGAGGGCGCATATTTATGGGGATGATCCCCAGGGGTTGAGCGAATTGAGGGAGAGGGAGGAGAGGGGTAGAAGGGCGAAGAAGGGGGATGGGGTTGCGGGCGTAATGAGGTATAAAATGGTTGGGAAGAGGATTTGGTAGGATGTGCCCCCAATGGGGCTGTAGGATAGATGTGCACATTAGATGGGGGGTATCAATGATTCGTAGATGGAGTAGTAAACAGGGTGGTACAAATGATCTCCCGCGCGTGAACATGGTCGGCGGTGATCAACCTATCTGGAGACGGCGTTCTCAATCCCACTCACACTGGCCATGTAGTAACAATAACCACACCTTTCCGCCAACAGAAAAACCCCATTTAAGCCTTACTTGGAATCCTCCTCTTGGGTAGTTACCTATCCAGCAAAACCCCCCTCAGGCAAGTTCGCACCGAATGATCGCCCTCGCATGAACACGATCGGCGACATATCAGATCTCATCACCTCATCTAGAAATGGCGTTCCTCAACCGAATCCTCACCTTAGACACGGAGTCGCCTTCTCTTTCCCCCTATGAAACCCCTATTGACTCTTCCCCCCCAAACGATCCCCTTGGACAGTAACAGCATCCATGCCGAATGATCTCCCCCGCATGAACCCGATCGCCGCACCATAACCGCGCCTCAATCTCGACATCCATCACCCAAAAAAGAAAATGTAATCCGTCAGGGGACATGGCCGTTGAAGCATGCATGTGGCGGGAGGCGTTTCGTTAGGCACTACCGCCTGCCGACTGTGTCCTTCAATTGGACATTGCTTTTTTTTCTTGCCTCCGCACCATCCATGTGCCGAGAGTTCGATTAATGACGGACGATTAATGAAGATGGAGGATGGCAATAAAAAACGGTGCGGGGAAAGTGTGGCTGATCCTATGGCCCCAGATTATACATGGGTTTAGGGCTGTTAGGACGTTTGTCCTTGTTGGGAAAGAAGAGCCAGGGAGCTGGGTTGGTAAATGTTGAATCCTTGGGATTTAGAGTTGTGATGGAGCGGGACTTTCGTGATGTTATTATGATGGGTGGAGATTCTGAGTATCTATCATGTAGCACGGTGAGCCCTGTGTCAGATGAGGTAGATCGGTGGTAGATAGAACTCCCGAGGCTTCGCAGGAATTTCTGTCTCATACAGGAGTTTTCCTCTGTGAAGAGGCCACGTCATCGTGTGATCTCGGCAAATGCGGTCTGGCCAACTGTGGGTCTGTGGACAACGTTGCGTTAGCTCTCAGCACGTGGAGACGTACAGTCACACACGCACCTTTTCGCCCAGACTTCACGTCTTATCATACCTATTGTATGGCGTTGAAGGTTTAGGTTGGTTAACTTTTACTGCCTTCGTAAGGTTGTGGGTGGACGCCTCCGCTGTATTGATTTGAATGATGGGAGTGGCAAAGAGAAACTCTGCGAAAAGGGGAACCTTGTCTTAAGGGTGAAAAGTTGATAGTGCACCGCCAACACAGAAACGGTGATGTAGAACCGTTAAAGTATAGCCTGCTTTGCTATTTTTGTTCTAACTGCAGTCTGCAGTCATGGTACTTATGCGTGCGTGGAAAGCAGCTTCGTCCTGCTAGTGCGAGGGATGAGGATTGTGAAGGTGCATGCCATGTGCGTTTCTCAACAAGAAGGATATCAGGGACTTGGTGCACCGCCAAGGTGGACAGATCCCGCTGTTTCCTAGGACTGCATACAAAACCGGTATATGATTAGACGCTTCGCCTACTCATGTTATTACATTTGCTATGCCTCTCGGCATGTACCTCTTGTTTCCATTGCACCGCTGGTGCGTTTATGAATACCGACACAATATACAGCAGGCGTATGCATGGACGTTGGCACGAGCACAGCATATCGAGTTACGCAGAGAGGATTTCAAGGCGCTTCCTCCTCTCCAATCGATTGTGATATCACGCACAACGCATGCAAACGTACAAGCAAGCGAGCAAGTGATGATCGCATAGGTTTATCCCTTCTCAGCTGACACCTGCCTCTGTTGGGAATGCAATGCAGCAATGATTGTCATGTTCTGTGGTACTTCTAGAAAAACATGACATTCATTCCCATTTTCAACTCAGCCATCTCTCTAAGATCGGCGGGACATGACACACATTATGTTACAATACTTACAGTCTATCATTGCCCATAAGGCTCTCCTTTCACATTATTGGATTATTGGTAGAAACTGCCGATCTATTAGTTTTGTTTGGGATATACCACAGCCAAGACTCACATTCAGGACGATCAGCATTGGCATGTCAAAGACGTCTGGCTTGACCAACCAGCACATTGAACAACGCACCCGCTCTTCTGCTTGATCCCCTTTTTGGGTCTTGTATTTTAGTATAGAACATGGCTCGCCGATGATGGACGTGCGCGGCGCACCGAAAGCGACGTTGGCAAAGTCTTCGTAAAACTTGACAACGCTGTCTTCGTCGAGAAGCTCCGCTAGAAACATTGCCTGTGGTCGACGAGGACTCGATTCAGGACTCGACTCGGACTCAGAGTTGACCCCGTTGACATTCCGATTGGGCTCCTTGCCCAATAACACGTCCCGTTCCCAGCCGGTTACCATTGAAAACTCTTTGCTGACTGCCGCAATTTCGCCCGTCCGTCTACAGACAATCGTCGGCGTCGCGGAGCCGTGAAAAAAATCTTCGTATTCGCACAGCGTTCGCTGGAAGCACTTTTCCATGAATATGAGGTCGTCCTTGGTGAGATCGGAATTGCAGGAAATGAAAGAAGGTCGAATGAGGGAGAGCGACTGCGCTATGCGTGAAAGCTTTTTGGGAGGAAAACGCTTTTGCAAAAGCACCGTTAATGCATGAAACGCTTCAGGGTATGAGTAAGGGTGTTCGACTGACGAGTAAATGTCGGCCGGCGATCGTCGTTGTGGAAGGAGGCTCTGATCTGAGAACCCGTCCAAAGTCGAAGGCTTTGAAGGAACAAGGACCGGCTCCGGAATTGAAGTCGGAGACATGTAAGCTGTTGCTAGGGAATTTTGCCCTATGTTATATGCATCGAGCCCGTTGGCAGGGGGCCAGCCATGTATAGGCGTCAGAGGCTTACTTGTTTCCATCATGGGAAGAGAAGGTGGCTGCATCTGATACGGGTATGTGGGCGTATACGGAGGAAGGCCAGAATGGTCTTCGTGATCCGGCGAGACAACGGCTCCAGACGAGAGGTGACCGAGCATGCCAAACTCTAGAGCTCCGTAATGGTTCCCAAAGTTGAAGTCAGCAAGGTTGAACGACGGCCCGTCAAAAGTAGGATCGAGACCAGACATTGGCATCTGCGTGCCCGACACCTGCGTGGGTGAGAGCTGCGCGGCTGACAGCCCCATCAGATCCACCAGACCATACGGCGAAGCATAGTAGACAGTTGGCGTTTCTGGAATTTGGAAAGGCATGGTAGGGGCTGCCGTTCCTGCTGCCGTCATGGCATCAGGAGAGTCGTGCAGATACTTTGCTTTCTTACGGACTCCGTCATGGCACTGATCTTGTAAGCCTCGTTTGATACAGCGTAGGCACGGCCGTTCGTCGCCACAGGTTAGGTGGGCGCGCTGACAGGCAAAACATGCACGCCGCGCCTTCTTACGCCGTGGACGGTTGGGGTCTTTGGGATTAACGGGCTTGGGGCGTGCTGTGCCATTGGTGGTGGACGATTGATCAGCCATCTGGTTGTTGGGCTCAGAGGCAACAGACTCGCACGCGGATTCGTCCCCCTCGTGGCAGGGCTTGGGCGACATTTTGAATGCAGCAGAAGAGAGCCCTGATGCTGCACAACTGCAGTCTGGAATAGCATCTACAGTGGGGGATGCAGGCAACGAGGCGAACCAATTAAAACGATGGAGAAAGCCGGCGCCGGGGTTACCGCGTGGGCGTCAAGCAGCCGGGATCAGGAGAGGCGCAGAAAGCAGCAGTTCATCAAGGGTCAGATACAGGGAGAGGCGAGCGCCACCGTTGCTCGCGTGGCCGACGGCCCGTATGTGGTGGAGTCGATGTATAGAAGGAGCGGAGTGCCGGTGCGTGTTCGCCCCTTCCGTGGCGTCGGGCCGACGCGGTGCTACTCGCTCTCGTATCCGCCCACCTACAAACAACAACTCTGTCTACGTGATGCTGAAAGACTCCTCGGGTCCTCCAGTTTGTTGCTAACTACAGATGAGGTGGTGTATTCTGCCACTCGAGCCAGCGCGGCTGCGACCGGCACTTGAAACCGCCCCGCCTCTGCGCTAGCAAACTAGCGCACGTCATTGACCTTCACCGCTCTTTCCACTCACACCAAACCGTGCAATGCCCCTCGCATAACACTTGGTCCCCCCCATGACGAGTTCGGCGCAGATGCCCGCTTTCCTTAAAACCACCCCTAACCCTATTGCTATTTGCGGCCGCTGCAACAAGATGCCAGCCCAACCTCCTCCCCTTGTCCTCCAGCGCAGCATCTGTGGCGATGCAGCGTGGCTCCCATGCCGTACAACCCAACATGCTCATCTCTCACCGTGAAAAGCAAGTGTAAGCTACCAAAAAATCCAACCATAGGCGCAATTCTATTTACGTCATAGGCGGCTCCCACCCCCACCACGTATATCACCTGCGTTTAAAGGAGCCAGGATATGGCGCAACAACGTTGACGTTAAGCCATCAAACAAAGTCCACGGCTGTCTGCAAAGGGCAAATACGACGGTGACAGCCTCGGACTTCTTCTTCAAGGTACCGCCCTGTATTGGCGTAGATAATCAAAATGCATCAAATTTGCTTGCTTTGTAATGTGCCCCAGCACCGAGCCTTCGGACTTCATCCACGTGCAACTGTTGTGCAATCAGCCACGTGATGCTTCCTTCATGTCGCACCGGTATTTGATCCTTTACATCCGGCCGTTCCTGGCCCTGATTGTCCCTGGGACCGCTGCCATTGGCTATATTAATAACGTGTCAAGAGCTTATATAAACCACATACGTCATGTACACTATAGACATTGCAAACACACCAAAGCACCCTCCCACACCGTATGGCGCTGTGCCCTTATCCCTGGTTGCAAAGGCGCATCCTGTGGCTCTCGTACGAAGCGCCACGAGTGCCTGCACGACATGTGCCGGAAGCTCTTGTCACGCAATCGTCACACCAGTTCCTTCTAGTATCAGGCTATGGAGGCCGGTCGGATAAGCATCGTAAAAGTACTTTAAGAAGAGGCGATATGGGCAATACGTTGCCCAGCTAAAGTCTGAAGCCCTCCAACGACCACGCCACGACTAACTAGGGTGGAGCCACTAAGAACTTGTGTGCCACAGGCTGGGATAATGCCATGAGGCCTGGTCCGTGCTGGCCTGGACGATCGCCAATAACCTGGCAAATGCCGCTCGAGCACTCTAATCAAGGCACTACCTGGGCCCGCTGAATGTTGGGCGGACATTAGCAAAGTGGGCCTCCAATCTTGACGCCTCTGGGCACATCCTATGGCTTATGTGACGATCGTATGATCGAATCTGAACTGCAAGTCAGCTCCCGCGCGTACCAGGCCAGAGGAGATCTCCTCGCCATTACCGAAATGACGCTTTCCGTCCTCTGAGACTGTGCGCACACCGCCTCCGGTGATGTGCCAACGTCGCTTCATGATTTGCATGCATATAGCGGTAGTAACAAGTTTCGCGACAGAACTTGAACGAGCTGCCAAGTCGCTCTCTATATTCAAGCTCGCCTACTCAGCTAACATCCCTGGCACATCATGGTATACCAGGGTGCGACAAGGTCTCAGCCCTACAGATCACCAACGGGCGTTCTTCCACTTCTGGCGCGCGCAGAGAGGGCGCATGATGATTCTCAGAGTTGTGTTAAAGATGAACAACAAATTCTTGATCATACCATGTCCGAGAACGAATATGCAACCGTGGCGGCATGTTTACTCTTGGCGAGTCCCTCGGTACTCTTATCATAGCACTTGAGAAGAAGGTGAATTTAAGGTTGGACGCGTATCATGCCCTGGCAGTGAGTATACTATGCACCGAACCAACACCCCTGCCAAGTGCGCGGGATGACCACCATCGCCACTACCGTCGAGCGCCACCGTCAAACGTCGCTGCAAACCCCAGTTCGACGCGTGGCGCACGTTGGAGCAATCTCACAAACAGGCAGCTCCTCTTATTGCGGTTTCAAAGACATCTGCATTCCGGCGTCCAGTAAAGGTCGAAGAATTTGAGAAGCCTCAAGTCCCCCCAACGGCCCCCAAAATATGCTGTGCAATCTGAATACATCGAAAATCTAGCCGCCTTTGCCACCGCTACTGCTTGCTGTCGAAAAGCACGTTTTTCGCTTACTGATCGCGATTGGGCTCCCGTAGGTGAACAAATGATTGGGGAAAAACCCTGGTTCAGCCCTATGCATTCCTCTGTCAGCTCAGCTACTGTAAATAACTTCCCCCCTCCCAAATACTTGTTTCTGTACACCGCTCTCCACTGTAAAATTGGGAAGTTCCTCCGAATGTGCCCTTTCGTTGAGTGATCCATCTTGCCAAGAGGTTTGGCTGACTATGTTGTCCACGAGGGTGCTTCTCAGTGGTACGAAATGCGTACTACCTCACAAACTTTGCTAATTCTTGCAGATACCAAAGAGCCAGAATGAGCGAATTCTGAAGCTCGTTCAAGAAGCTTACAATTGTCTGGGCTTACGACTGTCTGAGTGGTTTTGGCAGTCCCATTTTCTCTCAGAGGGCTCGACCCCTTCTTGAACCCGAGCACGTTGTCTCCGGAGCTTCCCTTGCCCCTCTTCCAAAGTCGAGCCTCATCCATCCATCCCCTCCACATGTTCACCTGTGCAAGCTACACTCTGCTGCGGCAACACCTATAGGCCAAATGCCTAGGAGCTCAAGAGGTAGACATTTGTCCAACAAGCTTAAATGGCACGATCGAATTTTGAAGCTCGTTCAATGAGTTTACGATTTGCCGAGCGATTTAGTCAGACAGACTCGCAGGCTCAGTCTCTCCCAAAGGAGGAGTACCTTGACTCCGGGTCTTTCTCTGCCTCTCCGCAGAGGAGTCTAGTTCACCACGTCCCTCTGCATCTTCACTCGTGCGAGCTCTCCCTTTAGTGACCCCAATCATAGTCCAGGTACTTGGGAATCCAATGAGCTCGTCTTCATATCGCCTGCCCCTTGCAATTTCCTCGAGCGCAGCAACCTATCTGGTCACGTCTGTGCATACCGAGACACAGTACCGTGCCAGCAACTTCTTGATCCCGCCTCCCTCTCTGAACGTAGTATCTTAACTCACATTTCTACTACTAGCCACTGGTGGGTCGTTGCTTCCCACCGCGGGCTCTGAAAAGTGAGCGTTGTGATACAATGTCTCCGTCCCCTTTCTCCTATTCTAACCATTCATCTGCCCATCCCTCTTCGTGAAGAGACGTAATTTGTTGTCTGTGCATACGACGCGGGAGTATTGCTCGAAGCCTCTTGTTCTTCATCCATCACTCACAACATTTCAAATAGTTCCCATGGTAGTGCTTGGCTCGTTCTTTGTACCCTCTTTCGCTTGTCCGGCCCGTCGGCCACACGGCAAACTTGGGTACTCATCCGGAGCTTTTCTCCAGAGTAGCGCCTGAAGAGCACTATGGCTGATGGGTCTTCCTTCAGGTGAGTAGGCCTTAGTTCTGTCAGAGTTCTAGCTCTTGGGTGTATCTGTTAGTTAAAGTTGCTCTTCCTAAGGTACCCCTCCCTTGAGACGATGTCACGCTGAGAGGTAATGCTAGCCTGCAAGGCGGCTAGGACGAGAGGTTGTTTGGACGCGCAGAGTCTTGACTAGCGATGATGTCCACCACTTCATCGACTCCATTTATGCAGAGCGTTTCAGACTGCTTCAAGCATGATCTTTTTGTGCCATGACATGCATTATGTCTGCCCCATCGCAGATGCACTGGATGACAAAATTGTTTTTTGTTCAGCCTAGCATGGGAGGAGACTGGTGAGGCCAATGAATCAGCCAGCCGATCAAGCCACATCGCCGGTTTCTATCCTCCTATTGGACGCAACCAACATGTTCGATTCAAGCATCGCCGCTAGCGCGTATGCAGGGCACTTGCATAGCAAGTCAGCGATACCTCCTACACTACCAGCTGCACCCTAGGTTTTTGCCTCACAGAGGTTTTCCCTCAGGGTCATGTCATATGTGACATGGTGAATACGCCCCGCTAGTGTACGACGTGACGTCACCGGCCCACCGGAACAGAATTTTCATTCTGAACGTCCCCTTATTGAAAATAGTCATTCACACTACCATGCTGCAACTGGTATTTTGACTTACACACATCTACATCTTTCCTGTCCCTGTTTCCGTCTATCGCTCCGCCCTCTTCGGGTCGCTGTGCACTCTCACCCACGAGAGCTAAATACCTACATATAGCAAGTCTGCGATACCTCCTACACTACCAGCTGCACCCTAGGTTTTCCCCTCACAGAGGTTTTCCCTCAGGGTCATGTCAAATGTAACATGGCGAATGCGCCCTGCTAGTGTACGACGTAACGTTAACGTCCCACAGGTATAGAATGTCCATTCTGACGTCCCATCGTAGAAATACATAGTTACTTACACTGTCACGTCGACACTGGTATTGACTTCTGCCCACCTGCATCTTTCTTGCCCCTGCCGTTGATCTCCGTCTATCCCTACGTCCTCCCGGTTCGGGCCGCTGCACACTCCCATCCACTAGAGTTCTATCGCCGGCCCGTCGACCAGATCCACTTCGAATGTCACTCGGAAGATCTCAGCACAGGGCTCGATGGCCTGGCGCGTTCACCATGTCCCTGACGACAAAATTTCAATGTTAGTCAGGAGTCGGTCCCAAATAGGGTGAGAGCGACCGGTAACCTCGCCTCCTCTAAGGTCTTGGTAGCAAAAACAACATTGTCTTTCTTGACACCTCCCACTCCTATATTCACTAAAAACTCTGTGAAGAGGATACCTTGGGTGCAGCTTTGGTACTAAGAGGTCGTTGACGTGCTATGCACGAGCGGTAGATACGCGCTGGCGCTGTTTTCGGCGTGGACGTTTATATTTGCATGGGATGGGGGATCCCGGGCTCACAAACTGATGGGCCTTGAGAAAGAAGAATGGCTGGTGGCAACGTGTTGCTCTCGCTATGATTGCCCGCTAAGTGTCTGTGAAGGCGTCAAACAGTCTGCGTCAGCCCGGCCCATCTGGAAGACATGTGGCCCCTCCGATCAGCCCTTCTTCCAAGCTGGTGCTTGATCATGTAGCTACGACTGTCCCACACTGCCCACGAGATAGACTGTGATGATGGTTTTGGGATCACCTATCGGCCCCAGCGGATCCCCAAACCAATCCCACGCCCACCCTGACTCTAGGGACTAACCCATCAAACAGCCTTGCATCAGCGTCTCTGCTCACTCTTAGACAAAGAACCCCACGATTGTATTCACAAAGCTTTGTCTCCCACCACAAACGTCACCGGAAAGCACACCACCCTGCCCATCCACGTTTCAACCTCGCCTCCCCTCAAACATGTCCGTCCCAAGCGAATACAAACCCTAAGCCGGTCCCCTTCTCTACCGTTGCGCCCACTGCTCCGTCTCCTGCCGAAATTTTCAATTATGCACCGGCTGCTGCGCAGCACGATACTGCAACGCGTCCCACAAACGCGCCGGGCCGCTCTCACCACAAACGACACTGCGAAAGCGTGCACAAAGCGTGAGCAAAACTCAGCCGCGTCACTAACAAACTCCTCAAATCCGACCAAAACGTCTTCACCGAATATGCGGGAGGTTCTCGCGTGTGCTTAGAACTAGGGACTACGTCGATGCAAGGTTTGATTTGGTTTATATGAATCTCGCGAGGGCTCCGGTGCTGATGATATGGGTTTATGAGGATCAGGAGGCGTTTGAGTTTATAAAGTGGGTTGAGTTGGGGACTGAGGAGAGGGCGCCGGAGAGTGTGCGTGAAGACTTTTTTGGACTGTTGGATTGGCTTGCGCCAGGGTCTGCTATGCTGCCTATTTCTTCCGCTGCGCTAGTGTTGTTGGTGTTGGTGTTGGTGTTGGTGGATATGCGATGGGGGTGTTTGGGGTGAATCGCATGCTGGCGCCGGAGGTGTTTGAGGGGATTGAGAGGGAGATGGTGCGTAGTCCCCTGTGTGGGAAATTGTGGAAGAAGTTGAAGGAGTTGGTGGAGTCATGGTAGTTGATGGTCCATCGTGTCTGTAAGGCTGCGGAAGAGTCGAATTGACAGAATAAGCACCTTTGGCGTACGCTCCTCGATCCGCACGAGGTAATTGCGTTTCCGAAAATGTGCGGTGACCCAGGTGGCGTTGAGGCCGAAGTGACGGCTCAGATTGCTTCTGCGACTTGATGATCGACTGTTGGGGTGTTGCACCTTTTATACGCAGTGTGCGCTGAAGCTGGAAAGGCGGGCAACTTTCAAAAGTCTCCTACCGGGGAAGAAGCGGTGAAGCGATGGATGAAACATCTCGACGTTGCCGTTGAGAAGGCGTCTTCGCTGCCTAAACGTGCTACGAAGTAACGGCAATTCTGTTGACTAGTTGGCAATGCGGCATCGCTTCAAAGTTGTAAGTTTTTAAAATGTATATAGTTGCAGTCAACAACATAGACGCTAGACGCTAATGTAGGATTCTCGAGATGCACCCTTTGCACCTTGTTCACATCCTTCGGATAGCTTAGATCTTTTCGAAACATCTTATACGATGGCCGGGGCGGTAGCATCCTGCTTCAGCCTTTTCTGCAATGTAACTACTGCGTAATAACAGTTGCTTGATATGGTCAGTTGTTGTTAGGGTGCGTAGGAACATTGTTGCAATGAGAGAGGACTCGACTATGCGTCATTATGCATCCTCGGGCCGGGAACAAAATTTCTCAGGCACCAGCCATGACAGTCGTGGCCAAGTCTCCCTTCAGGTTCGCTGGGCTGTTGTACGGAGGAGTGGGAACAGAATAGCAATTTTGCGACTTCGAGATAAGCCAAGGTGCCGATCAGCTTCCCAGTAAATCTGCGAGGTCACACATGTAGATGTGATTCCAATCCATTTGGTGATGCGTCGTGGATGAATGGAATGACGCGATTCTTATCTATCCCCCGACGCCGTCAGACTGGACTACCAATAGCCATCGAAATTGTGACTTGAGCCCACCAATGAAACACATACTGCCCAAGCCTACGTCACCAAGGGCTTACATGTCGCTAAAGTTCAATCTCCCACCAAATCCCCTTCGGTTTGCCGCCTAGATTTGGCAACCTCTGGAGCAAAATGGCCTGGGTGTCCTCATCATCCCAAACATTGTCATGGTTGGAGCAAGATGTCGACAGAATACAGCGCGCGGGTGATCGGATGACAACACTCTCCATCTAGTTGATAAGCTCCGCTACAATGCATCTATTCCACACCTGCAACAGAGACCTCTTAATATCTGTCCTTTGACCGCGGTGCAATATCGCAAAACAAATTAGAGCCGATACGGCATTTATCGACCTGCACAAATGCGTGCACTGCGCGTTGCTGTTTTTTGTACGTGACGATTATTGCTATCCCGTGGCCCTGACGAAGGAGGGGAGGTGGAGCTTGGGAATGGGCGGAGAAATTTGGAATGAGATCTTGGAAATGCTAGAGGAAGATGACAATCATTTCGTATAGTGGCATTGATTGCTGTTGGTCGTCAGACCTTGCGTAACGATAGCGATTCTTACGTTCACTGTGTTGTTGAGAAGTTGGAGTGTAAAATAGATAATGATAGCTTGTGGGAAGTCTTCAGAATGTCAACAGTGATTTCACGATTGTTTCTCTTGCAACACAGGGAAAACTCATCCTTGCCTTGTCTATAGACATATTGGTCGGATGTAATCTGTCTCACTTGCAGAAGCCACCTAACTCACTACAAGAGTATCAATCTTTTCTCAACAAACTCAAAATGAAAGAGTTGTTCAGAACAAAGGAAATGAAAGGTAAAACAGCGAAAACGCTACAGAGTCATTAATTCCATTCTTGCGCCATCCTTACACCATTTCTCCCATGAACGCCAGATCGAGCCCGCGGGCAAACTTGGCCTTGCCTATGCACGAAAGCACTCAGAGAACACTACTCCCCAGACATTCGCCAATCTCCTGGGAGAAATCATCAAACGACTCCCCCTCGCGCATGACTTCCACGTTATCCTCTTCCGCGAAGCGTCCGTCCTGCGTGAAACCTTCATCCTGAGCATAACCTCCGTCCTGAGCCAAACATCCCTCCTCACCCTCTTTGCCAGCCTCCTCACAGCGCGCGAAACGTCTCTCCCGCGCCTGCGCCCCCCCTTGCCCCTCAAGGACGTCGTAAAGATCGTAGACTATGTCCGACTTCTCGTTTATCACCTGGATCAGTTCCTCCATCCTGGCCTTGGTGAAGTTCCTCTGGCGCTTGGATAGGGCTGGATCAGCCTTAGCAAAACGGCGTTCCTGAGCCGAGAGCTTAAGCTTCAGGTCTGCGATTTCATCCTCGAGCTTCGCAAGGACGGAAGCCAACGCTTGGGCAGGCGGTTGAGATGGACGGACAGTCGCGGTTGTGATGTCTGGGTCAAGCTCACGTTGAGAAGCTGGGACGGGGAGGGAGAGCGAAAGGGGAATGGTGGTGTGGCGGCGCGAATCGGTGGTGGTAGGATCCGCTGTTTGGACCCCCTCAGCTCGCTGTTCAAAGTGTTGCTGACGCTGATCCCCCTCTCCAGAGGGCTGCTGAGCGGATGCCTGTTCCCGTTGCAATCTACGACTGGTATTGCTGTGGTTGGTCAGGTCCTCTTCAACGGCACCAGAAGCGGCCTGCTGGTTGCCACGGTCCACAACACGCTCCACCTCAAGCTTCTTGCGCAGACCAGTGACGCGCGGCTGACCAAGAGTGCTGACATAAGTCAAATCGCGCGTATTGTCCTCTTTGGGGATGACGGCGGGGAGAGAATTGGCCCTGCCCTGTTTCGGAGGATATGGGGGCCCAGGAAGTTCCATGTCCAAGAGGGTTGTCACCTTCTTCGGCTTTGGCTGCTCCTGGGTAACGGTGGGTTCCTTGAACTGCTTGAAATTCCTCTCGCGGAGTTTCTGCACCTGACGGGCGACTTTGACGGCGGCGTCAGGTTGCTTGTTCAACAGTCCCTCAAGATGGCTAAGACGGGCTTTGAGAGAGTCCACTTCCTGAAGCAGACCCTGATTCTCGGCGCGGACGTCCTCAAAGTCCTCGCGAATGGCTTCGTTCTCCGCCTTGAGCTCTTCAAAGTTGTAATAGGCGTTGTTGACTTGGGCAATCAGTTCGTCACGCTCCTGCTCTACCTTCTTCATAGCGCTTTCATGGGCGCCGAATTTGCGCTGGGCGCGATCCTGCTGACCTTGGAGGACATTGATGGCGGCCTCCAAGATACGCTTATCATTGGCGCCGTCGTCGGTCATACGCGTCAGAGTCTCTGGCGCAATCTCCTGCAGGCGTGCACGAAGCGTCGTGATTTCGGCTTCATACTCTGCAGCACGCTTAGTGGTAATGGTGCGCTCGCGTTCCAGAGCAGCCACCTTGTCCTGTAGCAGCTGGAGAGAGTTTAAAATCGCCTTTTCGTCCTTGGGAACGGGGATCTGGTTGATGTTGGTATGATCGGCGCGCCCTTTGCCATTGCTTGTGAATCTGGAGCGAGACGGTCTAGTACGTTCCACGGCCGGCGTGGGAGCCTTCTTGCCTCCGGACACGAGCTCTGTGATGTTGGCCATATCAGGCAGCAGGAAAGAATTGCCAGTGTGAGTGGCCGAGGTGACACGATTAGTCGTAGCCTGCGGACGACGCGTAAAGCGCGTGTTGCGTCCGGCGGCAGTCGCAGTCGCATCCTCTTCCTCGAGACGGGCGACATTGTCCGAGACTACGCGGCGTTTGAGCTTCGAGGACGCATTACGGGCAGCAGCCTCACGTCTGGTCATGGCATCTGTGACACGGGTCATTTGACGAGGGCGTCCAGGGGGTGTACAGGTAATGCTGTAGCGGCTATCGTTGTCCAGGTTGATTTGGTAGTTCGAAGACGAGTCGCGGTGTGGGCGACCACCACGGCCTTGTTCAAACGACAAGTCCTCGCTGCCGTTGGTCAGCTCCACCTGCGGACGGCCGTGCCTGTTAGACGCCTCGTTGAAGGTGGAGTCGACGATGTCGTCGTTGCTAACGCTGAAGCTCTCGGCCGTTTCATAATTGTCCATGGTGGAGAACTGTGTGGATTGGTGGTGCGAGGCCGCCATGCAATGTTGAAGATTGTATTCCAAAAGCTATGCAAGTCAAAAAGAAATGGCAACCCAGGTCGTTCTCACAAGTTCAGTTCGCGTTCGCGTCGTAAATAAAAGTAAACAATGGCAACCGCTAGCGTTGCATTAGCGTGTGAGTGACGTAACTTTACTTTGACACCTTGAAATGTGTGATTTGGCGGCTTGGCTCGGCGCACGATTATTGGACTTGGCACACCCAGACTTGGCACACTAGTCAAATTACTGTAGTGATACAAAGCGTCTCTACATGATAACTTCATTCATGACATCCCGTTTGAGCTCTTTGTATGGGAGACACACGCAGTTTTGTACGCGAACCTCGTCTCCCACCACGCATTCCTTGCCGAGAATGGTGATACTCTGAACCTTCATTCCGTTCTTAACGACGCTCGTCGTGTGTTCGCGTGCCGGAGTTGGCGTTCCCTCTACACGCGCCCACGCCCCAACCCGACTACCCCATCCTACAATGGCGTAGAGGATACAGGCGTCGTGTCTGATATCAGCGTCTTCCAAGATAATTGCCTCTTTTATCCGCACACCAGCGCCAATCTGAGCCCTCGGTCCAACGCTGACATTTGGACCAAGCTTGGCCGTGGGATCGACTTTGGCCGTCGGGTGGATGAAGACGGGCGGCAGAATGTTGGCAGAGGGTTTGGCGAGATCGTCGGGCTGCGTCTGGAACGTCTTCATGAGGTAGAGCGCATTTGCTGGGACAGCCGAGCCCGCTGTCTTGATCTGACGCCAAAAGTCTTTGGTTTCCAAGACGAAAAACTTGCAGGTATCGGCAAGATCTGACAGAACATCCTGCTCCAGACGGATAACTTCAGTCTTCTCGCCGTCGTCGTCCACCGGCCGCTGGATGTGTGCACTGTCGAGGGCTTCCGAGGACGGGTAGCTAACCAACCGGGGACGGTCGGCACGCCTCTTCATGGCGCTTTTGATGCTGGGGAAGATTGCCTGGGTAGAAAACAGATAGACGCCGCAATTGATCAGATCGCTGATATAAGACTCGGGCTTCTCGACATAATGTAGCACCCGGGCGCTCTCCGGGTCACTGACAATGCATCCAAAGTTGGTGGCAGCCTCCTTGGGCACTCGTGTACCCAGAATGACAGCCTCGGCGCCCTTCTTCTCAAAGAGCTCCAGCATCTGGCGCAGGGGAAAGGAGCAGCAGACATCGGCATTCAATACAAAGAAGCGTTCTGGCTGGCCCTTGAGAATGGCATCGCGGAAGTGATACAAGCCACCGGCCGTGCCTAGCGCCTGGTACTCACGCAGGTAGCGCACTGTCTTGATATCCGGGTACAGACGGGCGCAGTCTTTGATGAAGTCACGAAAGACTGATTCGTCGTAGTAACCGACGATGAACACCTCGGTAATCTCGGGCACCTTGGAGATGGCAGCAAAACAGTGGGAGATGATTGCGTGGCCGGCGACTTCAAACAGTGGCTAAGCTGTCAGTTATGCCGCGTACATCACTTGACAGGTTTACCTTGGGTAGGTCGAGCGACAACGGCCTGAACCGTGTGCCACGGCTGGGGCCGCCGACCAGCACAACGGCCTTTGTGCCGGGCGAGGAGCTGGATTTGGGGCGCAAGGGCACCTGAAGCGAGGTCATGGTTGGTGGTGGTGGCGGTTGAAGGAAATCCCCCGCTCCAGCTTTCGTCCTAACCCTAGCCGGCAGCCGACAACATTTCTCAGTCCCCACTCGAGGCCAGGTGTCAGCTGAAATCTTACAAACCGAACAAGAGACAAGCTGTACCTACCACTTTCGCCTTCATGATAGCTAGAAACTCCAAGTATGTACTCACCTAACACCCATTTCTGACATTGCCCTCAAAAGAAGATTGATTCCAAGGCAGACTCATCCCAATTTCAGCATGAAAGAAGAGTAGAATCAGTCCTCGGAAAGACAAGTGCGCATACACATGTCTTTCTCACCAGAGCAAAAATCTTGAAGATATCTTGCGATTTATCACAGTCGCGGGCGGTGATCTGACGCATCGGCCTCGTGTGAGACTACGATGTTTTATTAGAGCGAGATCATTCGACGAATCCTGACCCGGACTAAGAATGCTTCCTATTGGTTTCGATTGACGTTGTGCATCAATACTATCACAGTCAACTAGTAGCTCACATGTGCTCTCGCAAAGAACACCGTTGCACAAACTCACCACTTGACTGAGAAACCCCCCTAAGAGCAACTAAAATACCCTCCAAGCCAATCAAGTTGTCCCCATCAGGACCGAAAAGCTTAAACTTGCGAGAGCCATCCACACAACAGTATAACCTCCAAAATGCTACTCCGAAAGACCCAAGCACCACCAAACACGAAACGATGCACGCACCTGTTCTCTTCACCACCCTGCTCCTTATGTTTCTCATTGCTGCGTTGCTTGCTAGGACGGTTCTTTCTGTGACACTTCTTGCCGGGATAATTCCTGTTGAGACAATTCCTGTTGAACCGATTCCTATTGAGACAATCACTCTTGAGACACTCCCTGCTCCTACAATCCCAATACCCAATCCCTCACTTCCGGCTCCCACCTACCAATATCCGCATACAGTCCCGCGAGGCGCAGCTCGTCCCTGATTCCCCCAACACCACCTCCACCCGCCCACCCAAGAACCATTATTTGACATTTACATCTTACCTCACTTCTGAATGCCCTTGTCGCAACCCACTTCACACGATTACACAGCCTCACATCATTGAGAGCATCCACATGCTCTCGTACCGCATTCTTACACCAAGCATCCAGAATAACAAGTAGTCGTATCTGTTTCCGCTTGCCATTTCTTATACTGTCCCTCTTAGTTCAATCATCAATACATCAAACATTAGTACGTACAGATTCTTCCGAATAAATCGCACGGCTTCAACCGCACGAGGAGCGGGCTCTAAGGTTATATAATCACGAAGCTTGCTGAACTCGCTGGGGTCGTTTGCTGCAATGTCGGAGTTTAGCATGGATTTGAGATGTGTGGAAACGATGGTGTGAGGTTTCTTCGAGAGGAACATGATGGGAATGGAGGATGGTGGTTTTGGGAGGTGATTTCATGGACGATGATGGCTAGACTGTCTTTCTGATGTTCGAGTGGGAGTCGACGGAGGTGTATGATCTTTGGGGTTTGTCTATCATTATTTGTAGGTATGCTGACGTTGATCGGCATGCGGCCGATCTTGAACTTCAGTCCTGACTTCACCTACTGGTATTTTATCTTTTGTTGCAGACGTACTGGTCTTGTGGCCAAGGCAAGTCGCTTAGAACCCTTCCAATGGACGCAGGGAAAGAACAAAACCGCTTCAACTACAGAGGAAAGGTATACACCAAATGAAACCTACGGACAAAAGACATAAACCGTGGAGATGTACAAATAGTGCGCTTCCTTGGCTTAACAATCAATCTCGATACCGCATGTATATAAAAAATACAACACCCCAGCTCCTTATTAAATGCCCTTGTATTGAGTTCAGTTGAATTCTGCAGGATATTCGGCTCTTGAAGGTCGACTAGCAGGAGAGATCAGTCACTTGACAAGCTTGATTACCGATGCAGAAATATTCGCAACACTGCTTTTAGCCGCGCTAATCTTCGCCGTACCATTCCCTGCTGTGCTGTTCCTTGTTGTGCTCTGTCCTGTTGGGTTGTTCCTTGTTGAGCAGATCCTGTCTGTGCAGTTCCCTGCAGTGCTGCTCCAGGCTGTGCCATTCCATGTTGAGTCGTACCCTGCTGAGATGTACTCTGTTGTGCCGTTTCTTGTTGGGCCGCTCCTACATGGGAAGTTTCTGCCTGGGTAATTCCTGTCTGTGCAATTTCAAGCTGTGTTGCTCTGGGCTGTGCAGTTCCAGTCTGAGCTGTTCTTTGTTTTGTCGCTCCAGTCTGAGCTACCCCGGTCTGTGTTGGTCCAGGCTGTGATACTCCAGCCTGCACTGCTCCAGTCTGTGCCGGTCCAGTCTGTGCCGGTCCAGGCTGTGCCGGTCCAGGCTGTGCCGGTCCAGGCTGTGCTGCTCCAGGTTGTGTCAGTCCAGGCTGTGCTGGTCCTTGATGTCTCGTTGCTGACTGTGCTGCAATTTGCTGCGGGGACTCTTCCTGCTGCGAAGGCTGTGCTGCTGCATTTGGATCTACCACCCGCGTCTCGAATGGAAGCATGTTGAACAACTGCGAGAAGCGCCTGAGCTTCACATTATCCTTGTGCACAATCGACCAGCTGAGCATGACTTGTTGCAATTTGCGCTTCACATCAGGCTCAGGTCCCACAATCCCTATCCGTAGTAAACGATTCAGCAACTCGGCGTCGACGAACCCGTCCTGCAACTCGAAATCCACGCTTGACAACAAACTGTCCAGAATAAAAATAGCTCGGATTTTTTGGTGTCTATCACTTTCTTGGCTGATTGAGTTAGGTTAGTCGTACAGAAACTAATATAGAAGACTTACAGGATTTTGTGGATCTTCCACGCGGCCTCGTTTGCGCCAGTCTGTGGATGTTGCCGAATCTCGTCCACGATGGTACTGATCCCAGAGAGGTCCTCTTCTGCATGGTATGGCTTTACCAAAATGTCGATCTGGCCGGTAACAGGCTTAAACCAGGGCATGATGTAATGTTAGATGTTTTGTGATGTCTGTGGAGAATCAAAACACTCATTATATTGTCAGGGGGGGTGGGTTTTGGCCAGTCATCAGTCATCTACGTCATGATACAGTAAGTCGTTCTGCTTACTGGGAATGTTGATGACTGGAAAGCACTGCAGGTGCCTTCAATTGGTGCGGAGAACAAGTTAGCGTCGAGACGAACAGAGGCGAGAAGTGAGGCGGTCTAGGCTTTGTCTTAACAAACAACCTCTCTAGCGCACACTAGTATATAAAGATACAAAATTTCAGTCCGCCATTGTATGCCCTCGTGTTGATCTCGATTGAAGCCATCTACATGTTCCGCTCTGACAGACTCACTGCCAGAAGGAACCGGTGGTCGTATTTGCCGTGATAGGGTTTGATCACTGTAACATGCATCCTGTCTTTGCAGTTCGCTGCTGCGATTGACCTTGACGTGGTGGCCCTGCTTACTGCAAAATCGGTCCAGCTGCTCCAGGTCCTACCAACTGCAGTCTACGAGCATAGCTTTGAACAAACTTGCAGAACACGCGAGCTGTCACAGATGGTGCAGAATGGGTTCAGACAGCCTCTATAATGACTAGATCGTAACGACTTGGAGGTCGTCACGAGATCGGTGGTAGCTATGTAGTGCACGATGCGGCCTGTACCGCGTAGACTCGCCCACGTCCTGTTCCGTACGTCCGAGACTATCCATAACACGAGCCTCGAATTGTACCTGTGCACAATTGTCACGACGCGAGGCTGAGGACGAGAGGTCGGGGCCGGGGGATCGATGAGAGACAAGGGCAAGAGGCTTAAAGCAATGGGCGATGGACGAGAGGACTTTTTAGACCCTATGTAGCCAGAGAACAACGCATGAAAAATAGAATAGAGAAGTCTGTGCCGCCTGAGTGTATGCCGCAGAGTGGGGCAACCAAGCTCGGGTCGTGGACGGACCGAGCCATTCCGCATGACGTAGGCCATGAGTCCTGACAACAATGTACCAGCTGTACATGAGTCCTTGGTATTTCGACTTACATCCAGGTCAGGTCCCATGTTCGCGATTCCTTTCAAAAGAGCCAGCAATTCGTCATTCTGAAAGTGTTGCTCAAGCTCGTGTCCCACATCTGACATCAACTTATCCAGGATGGAAATTAATAGAAGTTATTTGTATTTGTCGTTGCCTCTACTAATCGTTCCGGGTTATTCGGTGTATGGTAAACCAGCAGACTTCCAGCATTCTTCGAAGAAATCTGACGGCTTCCTTCGGACCAGGCTTCAATTGCAGTTTCATAGTGTCAACAAAGTTTCCGAGCAGGCGGTAGTTTTCATCTGCAGCGCCTGGACTGATCATGGGTTCTACTATGGCCGGGAATTACTAGACGTGCCGCTTTGAGCAATCATGAATTCCTAGGGGGAACCGCTGAGCGTAAAGATGGGAAGAAGAGAAAGATACAGCGGCCAATCTTTGGCTCAATGAGCAATCTAGCTACCTTAAGCATGTATATGAAAGTACAACGTCCTAGCTCCTTATCAAATGCCCTTGTATTCAGCTCAACTTGACTTTGCGCAATAGTTGGCTCTTGAAAGTTGAGTAACAGGAAGGATCAGCCGCGTGACAAGCTTGCTTACCGATGCAGAAACCCTAGTAAAGCTGCTCTTAGCCGCGCTTCTCTGCGTCGTGCTGTTCCCTGCTGTACCGCTCCTTGCTGCGCCGTTCCTTGTTGGGCTATTCCTATTGGGGTTGTTACTGTCTGTGCTGCTCCTTGTTGTACCGCCCCAGCCTGCACTGCCCCGTGCTGTGCCGTTCCTGTATGTGTTGCACCTTGCGGCGACAACTCTCCCTGCTGCGAAGGTTGTCTAGCCGCGTCTGGATTTACCACTCGCCTCTCCAGTGGGATACGGCTGAACAACTGTGCGAAGCGCTTGAGTTTCACATTATTCTTGTCCACAATCGACCAGTTGAGCATGACTTCTTGTGATTTTCGCCTCACATCAGGGTGAGGCCCTAGGATCCCTATCCATGTTAACTGTTCCTGTAAGTCGTCGTCATTGAGCCCATCCTGCAACCCAAAGTCCACGCTTGACAATCAATTGTCCAGAATAACAATAGCTCTCATTTGTTGGTGCCTAAGTTTTGTTTTGCTGATTGTATTTGGTTAGTCGGGCACATCATGAACCTAAAGACTTACAGGATTTGGAAAATTCGCCACGCGGCTTCCCTTGCGCCAGTCCTTGGCTGTTGTCTGATATCGTCCACGATGGACCTTATCCCAGCGAGTTCTTCTTCTGCAAAGTGCGGTTTTACTAAATTTTCAATCTGGCCGAATATGGCAGTGTAAGGTATTGATCCGAACATGGTGGGGAGTGGAATATTTGCAGATGTCTATGAAGCATCAAAACTCTTATTACATTGTTGACGGAATTTGGGGGTTGGTCTGTGTCGGAGGCGCGAACATCCGAGGACTAAAGAGGAGCGGATATCGACGACCAATGTTTTCAATCAACTTTGACTGAAAAAGTGAAATGTAGATGTCTATGTCTATCTGAGGTGAGGTTCGAAATCTTCCCCACACTACCTCAGTCTAACCGCATTCGCCAAGACAACGTCAGCGAACCATGCCCTTAAGCATGAACGAGACAATGACCCGTCCCAGGGAGAACTTCCTCTATAGAGTTTAAAACCCTGAGAAGTTTCGACTTCTATCTACAGTTCTGGTCATGGTAGGTGCCACATCCTTCTGACAGTCTGTCATCAGTCATCTACGTCATTTTACAGTAATCGATCGTGCTTGTTTAGCCATTGGTTCGGGAATTTTGATGAACGGGAATTGTGGCACGTGTCTTTTGAGCATAAGCAATATCGATAGCGCACTCATGTATATGAAAACACAACATTTCAGTCTCCCACTAAATGCCCTTGTATACATCTTGATGGAGGTTTCCTGATAACTCAGCTTCTGCAGGCCGACTAGCAGAGAAGATAGACGGCTGTATTTGCTCGAATTGGTTCAATCGTTTCCATTATGCTCCATATCTTGATGTACCTTAGCCTGATGCACCTTGCTGCAACGGCTCTCCCTACTGTAAAGGCTGCCCAGCTGGTCCTGGGTCTATTAATCGGTTCATGCAGGAATTGCTTCTTAACAACTCTGAAAAACGCTCGAGTTCCACACTGTCATTGTGCGCAATCGACCACCCGAGCATGATTGTTTGGCATTCACATTTTACATCATCATCCGATGCCCCTACCGCTACCTTCGTCCAAAGGTTCAGCAACTTGGAATTTTTGAAATTATGCCGAAAATTTTCTTTCACATTTGACAGCAACTCGTCCAGGATAACAAGCAGTCATATTTATCTGTTTCTGTCGTTATTTTTTCTCATCATCTTGGGTTAGTCGCGAACATGGTGGACCAAAAGACTCAAAGATACTTCCTGATGAACCGCACGGCTTCGGCCGCGCCAGTCGTTGGGCGTGAATTAAGAACATCTACCAGAATATTGAACGCGCATAGGTCTTCTGCGGTAAGACCTGGCCTTAACATGACTTCAACTTGAGTGGAAACGGCAGTGTAACACTCCGTGTAGGATATGATAAGACATGTGAAACATGGTTGGATATTTGACACACGATAAAACTCTCATTATATCGTTGAGGGAAGGTGGGGTGGGTTTAGTCATCTGAAATCCACACACAACCATCAAACATAGCTGAAAAGACAGATAGTATGTACGAGTGAGAACGATGGATGGAGAATAGAGATGTGTTTATGAGTGAATACAAGTATATCTTCGAGGGAACATCACAGAGTATATTCTGGGCTGGAAGGCCCGTGCGTAGCCTCGTATGAAGAGTCATCGATTGTATGACCGTAAGCAAGTGGTTATGCATGCAGTAAGACTGTCAGCATGCAATCTTACTCCATGACTCACCTCAAACAGTAGCAGGGCGCATTCACCATGTCGAATGCGACATGACCCTGAGGGAAACCTCCGTGAGGACAAAACCTAGGGTGCAGCTACTGTTTTAAGAGGTGTCGCGCAGTGGCATCGTACACTGATAGCAACGAGACTTCATGCCAGCAATAGCCTTAACGCAGTCATTTTTGACCGCCGGACCTAGAGGTTTAATCTACCAGCTTGTTGACTGTGCATGTTTTACTGCGCGACAAACCTGCCGCGGATCATGCCAGAATACACCATTCCGTGCAAGGTGTCGGTGCCGCACATGATAACCACCCGCGCAACTCGAGCTCCGGTCATTACAATACTTGGTGTGTCAGCCGTCTCTGCGTTGTTCCATGGATGCACGAGATTGCATTTTATGCTGGGTCCACTCAGAAATGACTGGCCAGATGCGCAAGGTCTTCAAAGGTTTTGAACCGACGCACCGCAAACGCACAATGTCGCAAACAATTAATTGGTGATTCATATCAAGGATAATATGGTAGAATATTGGACAGTAGTTTGCCAATGATCGATATGTCGCTCGTGGTGCGATGATGTCTTGATTGATATTGGTATGACATGATCATCAGGGCTCCTTTAAAGTGCGATCGCAGAACGTGGACACCAGAAGGATACGACCGTCTGTTACGTTCCAAGGGATCTCGCAAGAAAGCATCTCATGCTTTTGAGAACATTCCAGGGCCATTGACGTGAGGCCTATACGAATAAAAAGCGCAGAAAGTTAGCCCATTGAATTTTTCGATTGTGCATCTTTACATTTCCTGAAATTTCAACTCTAATATTCGACTACTCACGAGTCTTTGCGACAACCACGCGTTTTGATGTGCCAAGATGACAGGATATGACGGTCTGCGTTGTCAATCAATCATCATCGCAGCTACACAACGTAATTCATGAAACTTTCACACAGCTGAACCGAATGTAAGGATGACCACTGGAAGAAGTCAAAGATCCTAGCCATTAAGACTTTCAATGCACACGCTTTCACTCCCCTTTGCACCGGGATCATGTTCCTTAAAGCGTAGAAAGTACAGGGAGATACGGCGCTGAAGTCTTTGGGTTAAAAATTAACCTCTCTAGCGTACATTTGTGTATTAAACATACAACATTCTAGTCCATCATCAAACGACCTTGTTTTCTGTACGATCGGAGCGAGTGCTCGCTCCTTCACATTGACTAATAGAAGGGGTGTGTGACAGGCTTTGCTGCTGTTGGCTTGTCCACTGTTGCGGGCAATTTTGCTGTGTTGCTTTATTCTGTGCTGTTCCTTGATGTGCTGCTCCAAGCTGTTCAGCTCCTTGCTGTGACGATTCTCCCTACCGCAAAGCCTGCCTAGTTGCATCCAGTTCCACCAAGCAATCTTTAGGATGAATACGTTTCAACAGCTTTGAGAAACGTCTAAGATTCGACTTCTTCTTGTGCACAACCGACCATCTGAGCATGAGCTTCTGACATGTCTGGCTTACATCCTTATCAGATGCCATCATCGCTGTGCATACCAAACGATCCAGTAGCCTGGTGCTATCGAAATAATGCTGGTAATCTCGCCCTACACTTGATAACAAAGCGTCCAGGATATAGAGCAGCCGGATACATTTGTGCTTGTCATCTTCCTTGCTGATAATCTTGGTTTAGGATAGGCTTACACACAGTGGACGAAATATACTTACAGCTTTTGTCGAATAGCTCTCGTGGCGTCCTTTGGACCTTTCTTCCCCTGCTGTCTAATCGTTTCAACGAGGATTCCAATTTGAACGTCATCTTTCTCGGGGGTGTCTGGCCCTATCATGGACTCAATTTGAGTGACCACAGCAGTCTTAGAATGCTTCTTGAAAAACATGATTAAATGTGGCATGCAGTGGAATGCACGTTAACTGTTGAAACACTTAAGATATGGTCGAGGGCAAGTTGAGAAGGCTTGGTTACCTATCATCTACGTCATGTTACACTAATTTGTTCTCCTCGTTCGGTCATTGGCTCAGAACTTTTCTCATGACTAGCGGTTGCCACAGAGATTACATTAATCAAAGGAATTTAAACGGCCAAAAGGCTAAGGGAAATATACTGCGGCGAAGCCTCTAGCTTAGCAATCTTGCGAGCGTATATCCTTGTATATAAAAATACACTATTGCATTCCCTCACTCAATGCCTTAGCTCAGAGTCTCCAGTGTTCCCCAAGAGTTAGATTACCCCGTTGAAGGTAGGAGACCATTTGCAGGACCTTGAGAGGCGGGGTCAGGCACAAGACCTCGTGTGGCGGGACCAGACGCAAAGCCTTGGGAGACCTGGCCACGAGCAGGATCCCTGGAGACGGTGGCTGTAATGTAGTCATATCTCACCATGGCGATTCCAAGTCCCTCGATACCATACTCCAAGTAGCGAGTCTCTATCCGGTCAGTTGAGGCAGATAAGTTGTCTATCAAGCCCTGGATAATTGTCTGGCACTTCTCCCTGAATTGTCGTGAATCTTCAAATATCGTATGATCAGCCCTTTCCGCTTCCACGTTATTCAGGATTTTGTGGAGTCGCCGTGCATACTCCAGAGCTATGTCGACGGAAATTGCGTACCTGGGTATGCCACGTGGAATGGTGGAAGGTTGTGTAGTTCCCTTTTGTCTTATCAACCACTTGTCATGGGGAACGTCTCTGAACATCTCCGCGAAACGTGTAAGTGAAGGAGTATAATTGTGAACTCTCGACCACTTGAGGATGAGTTCTTGGCATTTTCGTCTTACGTCCCTCTCATACGTATCTGTTGCGACCCATAGCAAACGGTCAGATAGCTTGGGATCGCGGTTGAAATGGTGTTGTAATTCTTCTTCCACATTTGCCAACAGTCCGTCTAGGACAACAAGCAATCGAATCTGTTTGTGCCTGTTGTTCTTCTTGCTGATAATATTCGGTTAGTCGTATACATAACAGACAGAAAAGACTTACAGCATCTTGCGAATTCTTCTTGAGGCTTCGTGTTCGCCAGCATCGGGTTGTGATGTAATAGATTGAATGAGGCCTGTGAGACCGATGTAGTCATTTTCTGGAATATTTGGTTCAGTCATGGCTTCAATTTTTCTGGTAACGGCAGTGCGAGGTCTTTTGAAGAACATGATGAAGAATGTAGACTGCGTTTGGATGTCTGACAAGTATTAAAACTCTCGTTATATCGTCGAGAGAGGGTGGGGATGGGTTTGTCATTTGCCATCCACGTCATGTTGAAGTCATCTGTCCCACTGCTTCGGTCATTGTTCCGCGACTCTTCTGATGACTGAAGTTGCCGCAAGTGACAGTTTACATGAAATAGTTTGCACAACGGCCTTAATCACTTTTAACTGCAGGTAAATAACCACAGATAAAAACTTACATCGCTAGTTAATATCAGATGGTATCCATCCAAGGATCCAAGTAAACAGCCATAAGCAAAAAAATTGATTGAACACGTGAAAGAGAAGATGCACTACAACAAACCCCGTCAGCGAACGAAATCGCAAGCTACTCATGTATATAAAAATACACCAGTCCAAATCCCTTCCAAATTCCCTCCCACATCGCCACCAGCAATCCTAAACCATGCGACTACCCCGAAGAAGCTTGCCCAGCCAAAGCATCCGGGGCATAGAGCTCGACCGCAGCGTCAAACCTAGCGATAGCACCCTCCAGTTTCTCAAACCCTTCCCGCATAAAAAGAGCCTCCATTGGGTTTTTTGAAGCATTTACTTCTCTTTTCAGGTCCTCGTAAACCGTATTGCAATTTTGCTTGATTTCCTGGACAATAGGAAGGATGGCGGGGTCCCCCTGTCTCAGCTCCATGGATCTAATGGCCGCGTCGAGCTTATTGGCAAATCCCGAAGTCTGATCGCTGAAGACGCGATACTGAGAATGGAGGTTTGGGCGCTCGAGTTGACTGGGTCCTGCTGGGTGTTTGGGCTTTGCGAGTTGGGTGGAAGGAAGGTCATTGGACTTGGTCATTTTGGGCGCAGTGGGTTCTCGTTGCGACGAGGGAGAGGTGGGGGATGGAGTTTGTTGGGATGACTGGTGGGCAGGAGTGGTCGAAAGCCGCCCTTGATGTGAGGTACTTGTCCGTTTTAAGGAAGTATCTTTCTGTATTGCTTCTTGCAGGGTTGCGTCTTCCCTTGTTGCCTCTTGCTGAGTTGTTTCTTTCCAAGTTGCTCTCTGCTGCGACGCTTCTTGCTGTGCCGACTCCCGCTGCAAACGCCGTACAGTAGCCCTTGTTCTTCGCCTCTCGTCTCGACGGACAAGCCTGTGCCTCACTGACAGTCGCCAGGACTCGGCACTGTCCTTGTGCGCAATCGCCCATCTGGCAAACATGTCTTGGCATTTCTGCCTTACGTCCTCATCAGGTGCCTCTGATGCTACCCAATCCAAACATTTCACCAACTTATTGTTGGAAAAATTATGAGGAAATTTAGATCCCACGCTTGACAAGAAATTGTCCAGGAGAACGAGGAGACGAATTTGTTTATGCTTTTCATTTTGTTTGCTTATCTTGTCAGATTAGTCGCACAAATAGGAAAGAAAGGGACTTACAGATTGTTTGAAATATGATATACGGCTGCGGTCGCCACGATTGGCGAATTTATACCAAGAACTTCAACGAGGTCATCGAACCTACCGATGTCTCCTTCTGCGATGTCTGGCTTAATCATGAATTCAATCTGTTCGGAAACGGCTGTGTCAGGTGTCTTGAACGACATGATAGTTAATGTTCAAAATATTCGGGTTTGTCAAGGTGTCGGGAAGCTCAATACATCGTTAAGAATGGGTGGAGGTGGGTAAGTCATCAGTCATCGATGTCATGTTACAGTGATCCCTCCTACCTGTTTCTGTTCTTGGTTCATAAGTCTTCTGGTGACTGAGCTTGCCAACGGGATCACGTTGGACAGTCATCACTCGTCACATGAAACGACATCCGTAGGAAGAAATTCTCATACCCCCGCTTGTAAGCACCCTTCATCAACGAATCAAATGATACAACTGTCAGTGGAAAAGCAATCGTGAGATACACCGTCATCAACTCTCGAAGCCATTCTATACCTACTTCAAGATATACAAACCCGGGTGGACGGCCATAAGCGATATATGCTGAACATAAAGATGGACTGATGATAGAGGAGTCATGCGGTGAAGCCCCTGGTGTAACAATCGCACTGATGTATGTAAAGATACAACATTCCAAAAATGCCCTTATGCTCAAATTGATCCCAGCCTCCTGACCGCTTGGTTCCTTCAGGCCGGCTAACGGAATATACAAACATGATGGGTGGATTATTGTTGCAAGCAACTTTGCCGTGGTCGTCCCTGTCGTTCCGTTCCTCGCAGTGGTGCTCCTAGCTGTGACGCAACTAGGTGTAGGACCCCATATTGTGGCAGTATATGTCGTAATGCTGCACCATGTTCTATCAGTATTGCCTCCGAAACCTGTCCCGGTTGCTGAGTCTGTCCCTGCTGCGAAGCCCTTCTCTGCTGTGAAGTCTGTTCAGAAGGAAGGACCAACGGCCCTACCACCCACCTGTCTCGGGGAACATTTGTAAACAAGGTCGAGAATTGCCTTAGGTCCTCCTTCTCCCAGAGCACAATTACCCAGTTGAGCAAACATTGTTGGCATAGTCGTTTAACCTCGACGTGACATGCATCCGTCGCTAGGAGCAACAGACGGTCCACGAGCTTGTCGTCTTCGTTGAAATCATGGTGATATTCTGGTGGCATGTTCAGCAGCAAACGGTCCAGGATGTCCAGTAGTCGGAGTTGTTTGACCCTGTCATTTATTTTGCTGGTCATTTTCAGTTAGTCGTACACACATCAAAGCAAGAAGACTTACAGCCTCTTGCGGATGAATCTAGCGGCTTCCGTCGCGCCAGTCGGTTGCTCTGCGATGTGTGCAATGAGGGTTCGAACCGAATTTCCAACTCCTAGGTCACTTGTGATGTCTGGCCTTATCATGCATCCGAGCTGAATGGAAACGTTGGTGTAAGGTTTCTTGGGAAACATGGTGGATATTGTCAAAATGTATCTGAATGTTTTGTCAGAGTATCCAAAGTCTTGTTGTATCGTTGGGGGAAGGTGGGGGATCTGTCATCTGTACAGTAATCGGTCTTGTTGGTTCGCTCATTGGTTCGGGACTTTTTTGGTGACCAGGTCTACTGCAGAGAACACTGAGCACCACTCACACGAAACACGACTCAAACTAAACACACAAATACCTCGCCGCAGAACAGCAATTACAAAGTCACCACACGTACAATTGCATCCAGCCAAAGTCCTACACTCAATCTCGTTCCTCGGCGTAGCTTTCCCCACGGCGAAATCAGCTCCCTGAACCGCACCTGATCATATCTACCTCTATTACCAGCTACTTTATCTGAGCATCCAACGTTCCCCACATCACCTTGAAAGAATGACCGATTATGCAAATCTATCAGCGCCACTTATCGGCCAATTGAGGCTCGTCCCGTCTTGATGTACGTTTGTCGATAGCCCAGAAAACTCTCAGCGAGTGCCACCGCCCCATGATGTGAAGCTTGGAAGAGGACGGGCGTTAGTGAAGGTGCGCCTTTGCGCGTCCCATGAAAAGGTAAGGCAAGAGCGAATTACACATCCACTAGCCTCCATCAGCAGCCGGCCAATCAATGTGAGGCCCGTCTCCTCTCAGCTAGTAGACGTTAGTATGTTGGGCCTTGCGACATAAACGGCAGGACGGACCTAGCCTCCATCAGTTGCTGGCTAATCAGCTCAACGGTCTTGGGGTTGATTGAAGGAGGGCTAACGCTAGTGTGTGTGCGTTTGCGGATGGAACCGAAAGCCCCACATCGCATCTGGAACATAAGAGGTGAGAGCATGTTGCGTATCCACTGGCTTCCGCCAATTGCCGGCTAATTTTCTTGGCTGTCTCGGGTCAACTGGAGAAGGCCTAACGCTAGTGGGTGTACATAAACGGCAGGAGGGGCTTGAACATCCACTAGCGTCGGTCAGTCGGTAGTTCGCATTCATACAACCCAATAATAGACCATAAGCAATATATCCAGAGCACAGGAACGAACAGAGAAACAATGAAGCCCTGGCTAGCAATTCAGTAGCATACTAAAGTATATAAAAACAACAGCCCAACCCCTCTCTAAATGAACTTCTATGGATGCTGCACTGGTTCCTAATCCTGTGGATCGTTAAACGGATTCTCTTCATCATCATCAACAGGTCTGTTTTGGCGTGTATGAGCCTCGGACCTATATGGAGCAAGCAGAGGGCCCATTCGGGCCGTGAGAGCTGGGTCATCGGTTGTATGACCGGCGTAACGCACCCAGGCTTTGTTATAATTATCAGTGGCAACTTCCAATGCCCTAAGATCTTGCTCCAAGAACTTTATCTCTGTCGGGTCCGTTGCTGAGTCTAATCTTGCTTCCACACGGGTTTTAATCTTTATGCACTCTCCCATTGTATCCTGCATGGTGTATAGTGTCGAGGGGTCATGTCTATGCCACTCCATATCATCCACGACAATACGGAGGTTCCTTACAGCTCTCCGAACCTCATAATGGAGAGCTTCGTACTCGGTTGTGGGTTCAAGGTTTTCTACGGATCGATTGGATAAACGATTGCTTGCTCTGCTGAACCTTCGCACAAGGGATTCCCTGAGCGATGAAGGGGATGTGGGAGATGTGGGAGACGTGGCAGACGTCGGAGCCGTGGGAGAAATGGTTTGTTGAGAAAATCGACGACGAGCAGGAGGAATCGGAGGTGGTCTTCGTTGCGCTGGACTTGTCTGTTGTGATGGCCCTGCTTGTTGGAACTTTGATGATTCTCCTTGCTGAGATGCCCCTTGCGACAATTCTCTTTGCCGAGACGCCGCTTGCTTTGACAATTCTCTCTTTTGCAAAGACTGTGCAGTTGCATCTTTGTTCGTGGTAATCCGATCGTTCAGCTTTGAGAAATTTGCGAGTCTGGTATTCCCACTGTGCACATCCGACCAGCTGCGGATAAGTGCTCGACATTTACGTCTTACGTCCTGGTCAGGCGCTTGCGTTGCTACCCTTAGCAGACAGCCCACAAGCTTGTCGTCTGTGTTAAATTGACGCTGTTGTTCCCCTTCCATGTTCGATAACAGAGCGTCTAGGACAACAAGTATTCGAATCTGCTTGTGCTTGTCGTTTTCCTCACTGATATGTCGACTCAGCCTTGTGCATAGTTAGTACAGATAACTTACAGCATTTTTCGGATTTTCCTTGTGGCTTCGGGTGCGCCACTATCGGGTTGTAATTTGATGACTTCAACGAGGAATTCGAGACCGGTGTAGTCTTCTGCCTCAACACCTGGCCTTGTCATGACGTCGATTTGTGTGGAGACAGCAGAATAAGGCTTCTTTTTGGAGAACATTATGGGTAGTGTGGAATGTGTGTGGATGTCCGACGGGTGTTGGAACTTATTATACTGTTGAGGGAAGGTGGGGCGCGGTTATTTGCATACGTCATGGTGCATTAGTCGTCTTGCTCAGCAAAGCGGCAGGCATAAACTCATTAGCGAGTTAAGTCATTTGTCCGAGGCATACTATGATATGTTGCTGCAGGATAAACCCACCTGCGTATTCATCATTCCTATGTACATACCCTGCCGCATGGCTTTATACAGTCATCACCCCAATTAGCAATACACCCCAGAACAGCATTCATACCCAGTACCCCTACCCATCCCCCAAATCTACCCCTAATCCAACACTCGAACTCTCACTAATCCTCGTCTTCTTCTTCGGCGTCTTTGGCGAAGCATCCATCCCCTTCCTTGGCGTAATCCCCTTTCTGGGCGTCCTCAGCGGAGACGCCAACTCCCTAAACCTTGCCTGTTCCATTAACAAATCGTAATTTAACTCCATCAGTTGCTCCGTCTGTACGCGAATACTCTCCAAAGTTCCCTCAAGCGTAGCATTATCTTGCGAGCCTTGTAAGTCTGGCAAGCCTGGAGAGCCGTGTAAGCCCAGGGAGGTTTCCTCCCCGCCGATATCCTCAGATGAGCAAAGCGGAGAGCGGAATGGATCCTGGCCCTTCCTTGAAGAAGATGGGATGTTCAGAGGTGTCCGCGGCGTAAAGCCCAACTCGGGCGTTTCCAGCTCCTTAATCCGCGTCTCTTTTTTACTGAGCTCTGCCTCCAACGCCTTGATATGGGAAGTTAAATTCTCAACCTCACCCTCCAGAATCACAATTTTTTTTCGCGATTCCTCCCCTTTCTTCGAGAGTTCACCTTCCAACCCCCCAATCTCGCCTTTGAGTCTCTCAACCTCCCCCTCCAACCCCCCAACTCTCTCCTCTGCCGTCCCAAGAGCAGAGATTTTCGCGTAGAGTTCTCCCTCGGCTCTTTCCCTTGCACTCTCCAACTCTGCCTTCGCAGACTCGGTTTTGGATAGGAGGGTTTTTGTAAGACTCAATGCATCACGCAGGCGGTCTAGTTCCGCGGACTGGAGGGATGTTTCGCGCTCGTGGTGGGATGTTGCGTCGCGTAGGAGGGATTCTGTTCTGGAGAGGTCTGCTGTGAGGGAAATGATTTTTTCTTCGGAAGTTGTGAGCTGCGATTGGAGGGAGGTGAGGGTTGGTTCTTTTGCGGATAGGTCTGCTGTTAACGAGGCGAGTTTTTTCTCTTTTTCGGAGAGCGCCACGATTAGGGAATCGAGTTTTGAATGTGAGGCGGTGAGTTCTTCTTCTGAGGTGGTGAGTTTAGATTGGAGGGAGGTCAGTTCTTCTTTTGAGTGGGTGAGTTCTTCCTTTGAGAGGGCGAGTTGGGACTGGAAGAGTAGGACTTGCTGTGAGACTTGAGTTGCTTTTTCGGATGAGGTGGAGAGTTGGTCTTCGAGGGAGGTGAGTTGGGTTTCTTTTGAGGAGAGTTGTGAGGCCAATTCGCGGTGAGAGGTTTCGGACTCGGCGAGTTTAAATTGTATGTTGGTGAGTCGTTTGCTTAGCTCGCGCTCAGAGGTCTCAGCTGCAGAGAGCTTGCTCTGTAGTTGAGTGATTTCATTGTCTTTGGATGCATTGGACTGTCTCTTGGAGGCTAACTCTTCCTGGGATTTGGTGAGCTCTGCTTTGGATATAGCTAACTGTGCTCGGAGATCTTTGATCTCGCCTTCAAATTTTGACCGCGCAGACTGCATGTCTCCCTGAACTCTGGAGAGTTTCACCTCCCATGCTCCCTGTTCATCCTGCAGTTTAGCCTCCAGATATATTTTGTCATCCTCCACCTGAGATTTCTCAGCTTTAGCTTCGTCCAACTGTCCTTTGACCATTGCCAGTTCGTCTTTGATCACTTCTGACGCCTCTCGCACCTCACCCAGCTGCTTCCGCAAGGCTTCGGTCTCCTCATTCCGCGTTTGCACTTCCTCCCGCGCTGTGGCAAGCAGCGATTGCAAATCCCCAATCTTCGCCGCACTGAGCCATTTTCCCGCCTGAAGCTCCTTCTCCTTCTCAGCCGCAGCCTCCTCGGTCTTGGCTTTTGCGTCATCAACTTGTTTCTGTAGTTCAGCGAGCTGAGAGCGGGTGTTTTCTTCGAGACTGCATTTCATGTTATCCTTCTCCTCACGCAGAGAAGAGGCCAATTGAGTGGCTGTCTCGAGGTCAGCACGCATAGTCGAGAGGGTCGTTTCCAGCTTCGATGACTTCGACTTTGCATCGGATGCCTCAACAGCCAGGCTTGCACTCTTCTCCTGAGCCTCATCCAGGCTTCTGCGCAGGGTAGACAGCTCCGACTCCAGCTCCCTAGCCTTGGAGGCGGAGCCATCTCTCTCGGCTTTGAGGGTGTCATATTCCCCACGAAGCGAAGCAATCTCATCTTCCAGATCAGCCACCTTCTTCGCCGAAGCATCATGATTTTCATCCAACCTCTGCTGGAAGTCCTCAGTAACCCTTCTCACCTCCTCATCCCTCTCCCCGGCCTCCCTCTCCATCCCCGCAATAACCTCTTGCGACCTCACCCTCTGCTTTCGTAACTCATCCAACTCCTGCAAATACTGACTCACACACTTCTCCCGCTCGTTCTGCAGCTCCTGCAACCTCGAAATCTGCTCCCCATACTCCTTATCCTTCTTCGCTAGCGCAGCAGCTTGCGTAGCAAGCTGTTCCTTACACCTCGCCTCCAGAGCCTGTACCTTTACCCGCTCCTCTTTCAATTTCACATCACCATCCTGGGCCTTCTTCCTCTCCCTGCCCAGTTCCAGCCGAAGGGCCTCTTTCTCTTCATCCCGCTTCTTAAGCGCAGCCTCATTCACCTTTTTCGCAACAGCCAGCTCGTTTTTCACTTGGTCGACAGCAGCACGTTTCTCCTGCGCCTTTTTTCTCTCATCGAGGTTTAATTTCTGCTGACAGCGGTCGATTTCTTCTTTGAGGTCTTTGATCACGAGAGATAGCTGGTCGAGATCGCGGTCTTTGGCTTGGAGCTCCCGCTGGAGTTTTTGCTCTTCTGCTCTTGCTTCGTGCAGGGCATGCTCTACGATGTGGATTTTGGTGTCGACGGTTGAGAGAGAGGGGGTTTGGCCGTGGTTGGTGGGGCTTTTGGACTTGAAATCCGCGTCCAGATGGAAGTTGCCGTCTTCTTCGAGTGGTGTGTTGGCGGGGAAGAGGCTGCGGATGGATTGCATGTCTTGCAGGGTGAGTTCGTCCGAAGCCGGGAGCTTCAGGGCGCCGCGGACTTCAAGCTTCGGGGGCGGCTTCTCGCTGCCTGCGTCGCTTGCGGCGATTTTCGTCTTGGATGGGGCTGATGGTCGTGCATTTGCCGCGGCCACTTTGGGCGCAGACGGCTGCTTCGAGGGGAGCTTTGCGACGGTTGGACGGGCGGGGGTGGAGGCTGCGGCAGATTTGGCTGCTGTGGCCGCTGTGGGAGCGACGGCTCTGGACGTACGGCCTGGGCCTGCTGTCGCGGAGGTTGTCACGGCGCTCCTAGTCGAACTTGTCCGCGATGCGACGGCGGGTCGCAGCGGCGCAGCGGGTCGCGTCTTGGAGTCGCGTGGCGCATCGCTGGTCGGAGGCCGCCCCAGGGCCGGGCGCTTCGCATCCGTTGTAGTCGCGGACGTGCGCGCAGTCTTACCCGCAGTCTCCGCTGTCGTTTTGTTGGGCCTGGCCGGGGGCTTCGTCGTCCCGCGAGACGTCATCGTGAGTTTGGAATGCGGGAAGAAGCGGCGGGATGGGGCGGGGGTGATGACGTTGAGCGACGCGGCAGCCACACACCATGGGAAGCTTCCATGTCATCATTGTCGGTAGCGATAACTGTCTGTGAATGGCCATTTCGTCAGTTCGGTCCATCTGTGCTTATCCAGCGATTGGGGCATGTCACGCCATCTGCCAACCTGACCGCGACGTCACCGTAGATTCCAGAGTTGGCCTAGTTACATCACAGTCTGTAAACGATGTATTCTATCTAGTGTCTGCTTCCATGTAGTCTTCATGTAGTGTTTGTTCTGCCAAAGTAGATGCCTCCACTCCATCCCGGAAATCCCCGCTTAGGCGAGACATGGCCGATATCTGAACATCTTTATCATGCTAGCGCTGTCACGAGCCGCTTGGCAGAATTCGCGGTGGGTTCTGCCAAGAGTGACGAAAACATTTACAACCATGGCGGACAAGAAACCGGCGTTTACGATTGACAAGGTGAACCCGCACGTAGTCGAGGCCAAGTATGCTGTGCGCGGCGAGTTGGCCGTCAAATCGGAGCAGTATCGCTCCATGTTGGAAAAGGGCGAGGGCAAGAACCTTCCCTTTGACACTGTAATCTCTGCCAACATCGGCAATCCGCAGCAATTGGACCAGAAACCCATTACCTTCTTCCGTCAGGTTTTGTCCATCTTGGAGAATCCAGATCTGCTGCAGGCGCCCGATAAGCTCGAGCAGTTTTTTGGCTACAAACCAGACGTAGTGACGAGGGCACAGGAGCTGCTTAAAGCAGTCAAGAGCGTCGGGGCGTATTCGCAGTCGCAGGGCGCACCTTTGATCCGTCAGAGCGTAGCCAACTTTATCGGAAAACGCGACGGCTACCCTGCCGATGCTAGCTCCATCTTCCTCTGTGGTGGAGCCTCTTCAGGCGTCAATACCCTGCTCAACTGCATCTGCTCTGGTCCCAAGACGGGCATTCTCGTGCCGATCCCTCAATATCCCCTCTACACGGCCACCCTAAGCCTCCTCAACGCCCAGATGGTGCCCTACTACCTCAACGAAGAAAATAACTGGAGCACCAGCGTCGACGACATGAAAAAAGCACTTCAAAAAGCTCGCTCCGACGGCATCGACGTCCGCGCCGTAGTGGTCATCAACCCAGGCAACCCAACAGGCGGCTCTCTCAGCGAAGCAGACATCCAATCTGTCGTCAAACTCGCCACACACGAAGGTCTCATCATCATGGCAGACGAAGTCTACCAAACCAACATCTTCGCAGGCCAATTCAGCAGTTTCAAAAAGGTCCTCCGCAAGATGCAATCAGACTCTCCTCGGGAATACGCTTCCACGCAACTAGCATCCCTCCATTCCGTCTCCAAAGGCATGATAGGCGAATGCGGCCATCGCGGCGGCTATTTCGAACTCGTCGGGTTCGACGAACAAGTTACGGCTCAAATCTACAAATTCATCTCCATCATGCTCTGTCCTCCTGTTATCGGACAATGCATGGTCGAGGTGATGGTGAACCCTCCCGCCCCTGGCTCGCCATCCTATGAGCTCTATAGGAAAGAGTACGATGGGATATTTAATTCCCTCCACGACCGCGCGAATGCGCTCTACAAGGCCTTTGAGGCTATGGAAGGTGTTTCGTGTCGTGTGCCGCAGGGGTCGATGTACCTCTTCCCGACCGTCAAGCTGCCGCAAAAGGCTATTGAGGCGGCGAAGAAGGAGGGTCGCGCTCCGGATGAGTTTTATTGTTTGAGACTTTTGGATGCGACGGGTGTGTGTATCGTTCCGGGGTCGGGGTTTGGTCAGAAGGAGGGGACGTTTCATTTTAGGACGACCTTCCTTGCACCGGGGACGGAGTGGGTGGGGAGGATTACGGAGTTTCATAAGAAGTTTATGGATGAGTTTAGGTAGGGTAGACAGAAAGTTTGCAAGACATTATATCATTGATGGGGGTGGGAATCGGTGGCCTTGGCATCACAAAGTTTGTTTTTAGTGAATATTT
>MU005980.1:162641-247114 GCA_010093745.1 Piedraia hortae CBS 480.64
TGTTCGGGTGCAGTTGCTGGTTATGTTTTTGCTACTAGGAATTGCGCTTGGACGGACGGGGCGAGGTGGTGTATGGTAGATGGGTTTGAAGTTTGTATTTGTGCATTGTTAGGGCAGTGAGATAAATCAATTGTTTGCTATGAGGGTTGCTGGGAGGTGGTGGGGGTATGCTGTCTGGGGACAGTTTGCTGTCAGCCAACAACACGCAGTTACACACCTCGATTCTTCCTCCGTTTAAAATTTCCATCTGTGGAGCCTAAACACACTTTCCAAACTGCAGTACACCTTTAAAGCTTCGTTTTGGAGTAAGTGAGGTGAAGTACGCTTTCCATTGCTAATATGCGCTTTTTTCCGTCAAAACACGATAGGAAATCGCACAAAATGAGCGGGACAGTGTAGTGCAGTGTCCCGCCCGCTGAGGAGAGGCAGTGTTGGACAGGGTCCTGTGGTGAAGGGTCGGATACCGTGTTTTCGGGGTGTCGGACATTGGATTGTCGGACGTGTGAGACGGTAAACCCTCTCATATAGTATTCAGCCACGTCGCATCTGCAAGCTTAGACAGAGGTCGACGCTTCCCAGGGTTTTTATCTCCATAGGAGGAAGTTTTCCCTGGGACGAGACACGGTACCGCCACTTCCAGCCATCTCGGAGCTCAAACTTTCACAAAGGTACACCTATCTGGAGCTGATTATATCTTTGAAACCGAGGTACGCCATTTGGGCCTGCAAACTTTCACATGAGTACACCTATTTTGAGATTAGTTCCACTTGTAAGACTACGGTACGTTATTTGTTGCCCTAACTTTACACATAAATACACTCAAGTCTAGTTGAGTATCAGATTGGACTAAATGGTACGGCTTTTTTGGTTGCTGGTACATTTGTCTTGACAGACTATGTCGTGCTCGTTTGATGAAGGGGCACCCACCCAATCATGATTGAGCAATCCAAACCCAGTCTCCGACATGCAAATATGAGCTTGGTATCAGTTAGACTATCTACATATCCATTCTCCCAAGCACTCAACACCCTGGCCAAAACCGATACAACCTGCCAACAACGAGTACCAACAACCCCGATCCCGACATTAAACAACCCACTATAATGATAATCATACTCAAACGACCGACGAACGAGGTACCTATTCCCACTCGTCGTAATCATCGCTTTCCACCCTCCTCTTAGATGTTGCCTCCTTAGGCGGAGTCTTCCCCGCCGAAGAAACGAGGTCATAGCTCGCATCCGACGTCTGACTAGGCGTGAGACTATTCTTCTTCTTATCAGCCACAGATAACCTTTCCGCCCCGGGGGTTGCGTCTTCCTCATCGTCATCGGACCAGCTAACTACTTCTTCTTGGTGTTGCGATGCTCCTGGGAAATCTGTTAGAAGGCTGTAGAGTAGAGAAAGGGATGGGCGTAGAGTTTATGAGAGGCGAGAAATTGCATACCTTTGAGAACCTCCCGCCTTTTCCGTTCTTTATCCTCAATCACCTCGCGAATGGAATAATATCTTTTCCAGAATGTTTCATAACTGATTTGCTCAGGCACGAGACGCTCCATTGCAGCGCGGAGGTCGGGGTATTTCTCTAAGTCGGAGGAGATGCGCTCAGTGAGGGCGGATATATCTGCTTCTTTCCCGCCAGGGGTCTTGACATCCTCGCCAGACTCTTCTGTGGGTTTCAGGTCGAAGAGGAAGCTCTCGTCGTTGGTGTGAATCTCGTGTAACGCTGCGTCCAACCTTGTCGCGTGAAAAACCTTCTTCCCCGATGCTTCACTTGTCTCGAAGAGGAGTTCTTTCTTCCCCTCCCCTTCCCGCGGCGGAGAGACAGCAATCGCCTCCTTTAGGAGGTTCCGGAGGTTTGTCCCCAATCTGCTTGCTATATCTTCTGGTGTCTGTTCCCCGGCTTGGAGCTGACGCAGCCGCGCGGCGGCACTGGTTCGGAGGGAGTTTACCATTGACCCGGCTTCTTTGAGGATATCTGCGGGTAGGCTTTCGGGTTTATCCGAAGAGGTCGCAGGTTGGGAAGATTTGGAGTCGCTGAGTTGTGTAGAGCTGCTCGCCTCAGTGGAATTACTGACGGTGACGGCTGCTCTGGTAGTAGGAACGCCCTCCTCCCCAGGAACCATGCTCTGCGGCCCCGGCGACGCAGTGGCAAACGACCCCGTCCGTTTCCTCAACGTCTCCAGCCCTTCCTCCACCGCTGCGTTCGCTTCTCGCTGCAACTCCTCCACCCATTGCGCTCCATGCTGCAACATTCCACCAAGTCGATTGCCCCATGGTGTGCTGGAGAAGGACATGAATGCGCTGGAAAGGTCCGTTTGGAGCGTGGATCCGGCTTGGCCGGAGGTGTTCGAGTTGCCTTTGGCTGACGATCCTTCGAGGGTTTCCGCAACGTTCGAGTTGGTAGGACGCTCCGTCGTCGGGGATAGCGTCCCTTCTTGTACGCGATCGTACGCAATATCCATGTTTGCGATCTTATCAGTGCAGTGGTTGGTTGATGGTTGATGGCTGAGGTGGTGGCGGCGGGGTGTGATTGGTTGGGTTGCAAATTCCGCTAGGCCGAATTTGGGTGAGGGGCATGTGGGGTTTGTTGCGCACACAACCATTTTTTGCAATTTCTCTCAAGCCGATGTTTCTTGAGCCCAAAGATTTTGTTCCCTCCCTGTCGCAATAGAAATTAGAAGTTGTAAAGATTCGGATAACAATGACAAGGTCTTCGTGATTGCCAGATATCGTGATTGCTGTCTAAAATGAACTTGCAAGGCACTGAGCGAGCTGGAATTATGAAAAATTAGTTAGAAAACACAAGGGTGCAATCAATCAGGAAAGCCAAGGACCATGGTCAGCGAATCTTTGGGCTACGACGGCTTGCAATTGTGTCCTCTGTGAAGCCAGATATCGTCGACATTTTGTAACTGAGCTTTACAAGTGTTACGGTGCTCAGAGGAAAAGGTTCAATAAGTCCCAACGAGGAAAATGCAGACTCCTATCTACTGGGAAGCTAGGACGTTATAAACCAATCCAGAAGCGCCGTTCATTCGTGCGTGGTAGCGAGCGTAGCTATGAATAACTAGCAGGGCGCGTTGATGTGTCAAATTCCCTGTGCACTTAGGCGGCGCGGGTCGTCCCGCGCACACACAGCCTCGCCATAACAACAAGATGCCCTGTCCTAGCCTGGACACCTTTGCGGCGGATTAAACCATGTGAAGTTTGTTGAAAGTTTTGCTTGCGAAATATTGTTCCTATTCGCCCTCCATTGACTCCACGGAACGGATTCAGGCATGCTGCTGTATCGCAATTGAAGCTGGATAATCATCCAACTAGCCGCTTATTCTTGCAGAGCAGGCTCACCATGTACATTTACCTGCACTCGCACAAGGAAACAAAAACCATATATCAATCGATGAGCCTGAAGGTAATCAAAGATTCAGTTATAGATGGCCACAACTTCATTTGAATTTTAAGGCCAAGCAACCTTGGAAGCCCAAGTTTCCACACCGCGGTTCCTACCTCCTCCATTGAGCTCCCAGTCTCCGCTGGAGACTGGTTGATCCTGCTGAAAGAGTTACCGAAACTCGCCCAGATCACTATAAACGCCGGGGTCGCCATCATGCTATCGAATGTCGGAGTCCAGGATTCTGCTGCTCTACCAAGCGAGACAGACTTGATTCCCCTCCTGAAGACGTACAGGCGAGGGGTTTTTTGGGTGTGAGAAGCCCTTCTCTCACACCCATACGAAAGTCAATGGGGAACCTGAAAGTTCAGCATTGACGTTTGCACACCGGAACAATCCTTCACTAAGGAAGTGCGCTTGCCAGGTGGTACATCCGTTATGTCATTCAAGAAGAACGAGACGCAGTGGACCTCGGTATTCGACATGCTGAAGCGGTTTTTTGAACTGGAGCCATTCCTCGACCGCGAGGGCAGGTTTGTCGCTCTTAGTGACGCGAGCCGGATACAACGCATTATTCGTACCGGCAACGAATGAGGAACGATTTATGAGCGAGAACTGGAGGCCTCTGAAACGACAGTACCTAGCCGAATTTAGCGCCCGCATTCAGCAGGGTTCCTAAGCTTTTGGAACCGATGGTCCACCAGGAGTTGTGAATGACCTTGATAACCACTTGGAGTTCTTCCACATCGCAATGAAGTAACTGAAGAGCGGGGATCTCACTCTCGCAGATGCCAACAGAATCTTTGGCAAGCTATTCAAGAGGCATCCGGAGCTGAAATCCCAGTACTTCGAGATCGTCGTAAATCTCCTTTCCGAGTCTGCCATCGCCAAGGTTGTAGACAGCCAGAAAAGCCTCCTATCCGTCCCGTGAAAGAACCTCTCCGGTATCTCACTCTTTCTTAAGCGCAAGGCTGCCAATGAAGACGAAACGACAGTCAGTAAGGATACTGACGACCTTGTTAGCGGCCTGAAGCGCCGGAAGGAGTACAAAAACCACTTTCCATCAGCCTATGAAGACCTCAGGTTCCTCTCGCCAACTTCAAACCTGGCGGAAAGGCTCTTCAGTATGGGACGAAGGGTGAAAACTGACTACTGAAAGAGCATGCATACTTTGACCTTTGATTCGGTCATGTTCTTGGGTTGCAATTCTAGCGAAGAACATGATTCCCATTTGGAGATTTGAAGCGAGGAAAGACGAGTCATCGAGAGAATCCATGACATGAGCTGCCTGAAGATTTACATGATCTATATTGCATGGTAGAAACGCAAATCACTTCTCGGAAGCGTCTGTCCCATGTCAATTACGTGCCAGCACATCAGAGAGATTTGTTGTCAACAATGGTATAGTAGCTATGAACGAAGAAACGTCTGGCCTCGTGGTTCGAAGAGTATGATAAGACGCCCCACCCGGCTCGGGCTTCAAGCATGGGCACATGACGCTGCGCTAGATCACAACCTCCATATTCCATCATCCTGCATGAGGAGCAGGAAGAAACTCTCTTTGCTTGTGGTGGCGTTTAAGCCTCGATAATCGATGCAGAAGCGCAGGTCGCCGTTCGCCTTTTTCAGCCAATATGCTTCTGTCAAAAGGATGTAGCACCCACCATGATTAGAACCATAGATAGAAGTCGAAACTTCTCAGGGTTTTTACCTCTATAGAGGAAGTTTTCCCTGAGACGGATCATTGTCTCGTTCATGCTTAAGGGCATGGTTCGCTGACGTTGTCCTGGCAAATGCGGTTAGACTGAGGTAGTGTGGGGGAGGTTTCGAACCTCACCTCATAGAGATAGACAATTACATTTTCACCTTTTTCAGTAAAAGTTGAGTGAAAAACTTTCGTCGTTGACATCCACTCCGCTCTAGTCCTCGGAGGTTCACCCCTCCGACAGCTTTTGAGCCGTATTTGATTAGATGAGATAGATCAGGCATTCGCTCTGTCGCTAGATCAAACGGCGTGAACCACCCACGATGCTGTGATGGGGTGCGGTTGGTGAGATACGCCGCTGTGCAGGTCATTTTGGCCACAATGCATGCAAAACGCCAAACATCGTGACGAGAGTACGTGCCACTTCAATGATTGTTTTGCCGCTTCTCTCCGCAGCCCCATCACGCGCCTGATCACAGGAAGCAGAGGGCTGCCATGCGATGTGGTGCTCACGAAGGTATGGCTGGAGGGCATGCCGGAGGCTGTGCACCAGGAATCAGGTCAATTCCGTCGTCAAATGAATACCATGGGGATAGTCAATACATGACGCACAACCTCCAGCCTGCCATATATCCTTGAATGAGGTAGCATTCGAGTTGCGTCGTAAATGTGAATGTCCGTCCCAAACCGCAGTTTCTGGTGCCTCCGTCAGCAGATCCTCCTTTGTAATTCTGACAGCCCTTCCACTCGTGCTCTTTCCGGCAATGCTGCTTCATATGTCGCTCGTTTTGCACTGTGTAGTGGCACTGGCGGCAGTAGAGAGCGCCATACTAGACCGCGAAGCCTGGGACGGAAAGGGACAGAGAGGGCGAGTAGGCAACGTCGTTTGGATGGGGACAATATTATGAAAGTCCGCGACGTCTTGAACAAGCTCGTTGATGTTCTCTGGGCGCATGCCTTCGTGCATGGGATTGGTGGTAGGGATGACGGTTGCATCGGTTCTACGTTTCGACGCGACCTGGAAAACAGCTCGGCCACTAGTGCTGCGGGATTTAAATGTGTAGCATGATTCTCTCAGTGCTAAGATGCTCGTTGTCGGGCTCAGTGCCGAGAGTCCACTCTGATATGGACGGCTTGGTTATAGCTGTTCTAGGCTAGAAAGGCTAGACTTGCGGCTGAAGTGATGGGCATGGGAACATTGCCCCTCATCTGGCTGAGCTACTCTAAGTCAGTTGCCAGACCACCATTGGTAGCTCATCAGCCACTTCGTCGGTGCAATAAATAATTCAGCTCTGGAACGCAATGGTTGCATTGAATAAATGGAAGTCGTGCAAGCTGCGTCCATGGAACTTCAGGAAGGACTGAATCTTTGCAATCCGAAAAACCTCAGCCACCATCTGAATGTGGTGGCATCATGGGCAACAACATGGAGAGCTGGTTATACCTATAAAATCCACATTCCAGAACATAGCAAAAGTGTGCTCGCCATATTCCTTAAGACACAGCAAATTGATGTAATCAGGCTATGTCTATGGTGGGTGAGCTCATAAGCTCCCCTGATAATATCTTTTGGCGTCCTTCTCCAGAGCCAATAAGGACCTATCGCGTATATGCATGGTAAGCTCTACACCATGGAGAGACTTGTGTGTAACATGGCCTAGGGCGAGGGAACCAATCCTAGGTGGGGTCATTGTTGCAATGAAGGAAGAATTGGCATCGCAGGGGCATATAGTTGGTGTTGACGAAAGCGTCTCATCTTTGTTCCCGAGTGGAAACCCTTTCAAGTTCTCATTTGCATCAGCATCTTTGTGCCTACATTATTTGTTAAAAAATTTGCATCTGTAGGGTCAAGAAGGCCGACAAGGTGCAATTCATTCGAATTGCTACGCTATTTGAGGTCTGCGCACTCAATGCACTACCCGCAGTGCCGCAATCAGCTTGCCAGGGTCGTTCGTTGAGATGCAAGGGTTCAGGAAGACGTGCATGTAATTGTGCATTTGACTGCTGACGTCACACAGCGCAGAGCGCACTAACTGCAAACTACCGCAAGAACCCGTGCATAGGAGACCCTCATTTAACGCCCTCAAATCGTATTAGCCTTTCGGCCCATCGAGTGACTTGATTGGTGCTTCTTCTAACGGGCCGTTATTATCATGGCGCCATCTGCACAGCTTCCGTGCCCCGTGCGCGATCAAGGATGCAGACGTCAATTTGTTAAAGCCACTGGCCTGATACAGCATTTCGAGAATAATGAATGTCGCGTCGTCAGCGCAAAGCGATTTGCGGAGCGCATTCAACGAAAGGAGGTCGATCGTGTCCTACAGGCCCACACGGACCAGTTTATAAGAAAATTAGAGACGCTCTACAGGAGCAACACCCCTGCTAATGATGATATGTGGGACGAAGAACCGGGAGGGGTGCCTCTTCCTTCTAAAAACCCCCAAGGATCATCGTCTGCCCAGCAGACGAACGATCTTTCATTGTACGAGAAGGCATCCATGACTCAGTGGTACAACCCCGAATCAACACAGTACGACGTTCGTTTCTTTTGGCACAATCGTCTGCAGATATTTTGCTGTCCTTTCCCGTACTGCAACCTAACCTTCAAGGACCGCAAAGGCATGCAGACACATGTGGAAGCCACTCACTATGTAACCTTTTTCAAGTGCTCTTTCTGCAAAAACCGCTTTAAACTAGCGTCTGCATTGGTTGGCCACATCGAAAGCACAGAGAAGTGTAAAGTGAGAAGATCAATCGGTGTGCACGACGTAAGCAGTCTGATCTTTGTATTCCCTGGCATCATGCTGACGATGACGTAGCTGTTAGAGATAATTAGTGGTGGCTTTGTACAGCCAGAGGATATGCGTGGTCCCACTGTGATACTGTCGAGGAAAGACCTCGAGCTGGTGGATAGCGATGCAGCTAAACAGCCAAAGTCAATCTGGTGGTAAGGGAGAAGACGAGTGTGGCTGAATCACGACTACGGCCGGTCAGTTCCTTTCGCAGCGAGCGTGCTTTCACAATCAGTGACAATTCCAATGCCAGCACGAGCGTACAGTGGAATGATCTGATTCTTCATTTTTCATACTACTGAGCCAACGCATTCTCCTCTTGAACCGGTTGCAACATGCCCCATGACCATACGGCTCATGTTTACGTGACGAGTCTCTCATCCGATTCTCTAACTCTTGGTGCCCTCTTTGGCCCTTCAACAAAATCACCGTGATTTTGCCGGATTTCTAACTCCCGACAAACAGCAGGATTGGAGATACCCACATTTATGCCTTGAAGCTTACGAAGGTCCATGAGTTCGTATTGGCGTATTGGCATATCATCCCAATGATCTCAATGCTTCCTCGCCCAAAACCGTTTCAAACATCTCGAGCATTTCCGGCATGAATTTCTACTCACGGTGGTTTAATACCCGTCCTCCAGGGCACCATCATCTTTGATGCAGAGACGCCCTTGTTCAATTGCTTTCCGTTCCACAGCAGGCCTTTAGGCTCCAGATATGAACGCCACATATTCATGGCGACATCATAGCACCGACATTTGAGGTCTAAATTCCTCGATACTACGTGGCACTTGCATCCAATCTCCGCCAGTTCTGTTCATCATTTTCACAGCTCTGAGCAAGATGGCTACCAATATGCTATCCATGAAAGTGGCGAAATCAAGTCGGACTCTCAAATTTGCAAGAATTCCTACTAAAATCATGAACAACAATACACGAACAGCGACTTGTAAAGACTAGAGCGTTGACACTGGCTACTGCGCAAGGACTACTACTCGTCGATCCACCAGTCCTCGCTAAGTTGGACAATCCTACGCCTTCTTCCCACCAGACGTTATCGTTCAAGATGTTATTAACGGCCACTACCAAGGAGGCAGGCATTCTGGTCGTGCTCGGTGAAGCAGACCGCTGGCCCGTCGATTCAACCAGCATCTGTGCAATAAGAGCGCTTCTCTTACCGGTGCTCGTTGAGGCAATACAACATTCCAACTCTGCAGTGGTCTCTTCAAAACCACGGCCATAAAGCGAATTGTCCCGTTACCCAGGAGCTTCTTCTGCGACTGTTGATCGATGGAATTCAAAGGATCTTGCTCTGAAGCATGACAGTGCCACCGCTGCGCAGCACAATTCCACGGGTACGACCGCTGCGAGCTCTTCAAGCTCCATCAGCTCGAAACCAACGAGAAAAGTAATGCTGGCTCGTGTTCTTCGACTGTGATAAGAAGAGCCAAACATATTACGCTCCTCACTGACTTCACAAAACTAGATGGCCACGTGTACCCATCTCATACCAAGGATGGGGAGATGTATCATCTACTTTAATCACAGCTAGTCCGAGTCAGACCTTTTGTGCCACAATCTGTGGACCTCGAGGAGGGCTTTTCAGCCCAGCAGTGGAGGGATGCTACCCAAGCGCATATTAACGAGACTCTACATTGCTTGGTGCTTCTTTTCGGTGCCGAAATCTATTCATCTCTGGGCTATGCTTTCGAGAGGGCCTAGGCCCAGCACGAATACTGGTTCGTGAGGTTACAGAGACAAGGGCTAGATAGCCACATCGTAAACCACCCGGGCGCAGAGCCCCCGTACAAACGCGGGTACAAACCAACTTCCGTTGCTGAAAATGAGGCGAACAGTACATCAAAAATAATCCTTGTATTGGATCCATACGCCCTAGCTCTTCACCGTGTGCCTCGCCAATCCTCATTGTCCGCAAGTCTGCCGGAGGTCTGAGAGTTGGCGTTGATTATCGCGCAATCAACAATCTGACCGTCAAATTCGCTACCCTATACCTCTCGTGGATGAGATAGTCAACCTAATCGCGAGGGTCAAGATTTTAAGCAAGATAAACATCATCGGTGCCTTCCATAGGCTTCGTTCGAACGAAGGTCAGAAATGGCTTACAGCTTTTAACACGAAGTGTAGCAAAAATGAGCATGTCTTCTGATGGAACAAAAATAGCATACTGCTATTTGTTGCTGCGGGACAACGCTCTCAAGCAGATGATGTGTTATTGGGACATATCCAATGGCACTTGCCTCATCTCCACCATGCAAGACTTCTGGATCCTTTGGCGATCCGGATCGCGAAGGGACCGTCCAGCACCGCCTCAAGACCCCCAGCAGGGCAAGCGCGATTTCGCCGAGTATATAGCGGAATTTTCTCAGCACGCGCCGCGCTCTCGGTTTAATGACACCGCAAAGAGATCGCTCATTTTTGATGGCCTATCCCAGAAAATGAAGGACTTGTTAAGGCGTAAGCCTATTAGGATACCTTTTGGGCTCTCGAATGCTCCTGGTACATTCCAAGCTTATATCAACGATCAGCTGCAAGTCAACTTAGACACGACAAGTTTACGCGGAAGAGGGCATCAGGACGTTGAAATCAACAAACAAAACCAAGTTTTATATCCATAAACCAAAAGAAGGTTCGTGACAGGGTCCACGCATACGTAGTCCAGGCTGCGAATATGTCTAGCCGAGAGCGGGTTCCCTGTCTTTCATCAAGCGGCCAAACATCCTTATAGCCGTTCTACTTGCCTATCTAAGAGAGGATTGCGCCAGAGGGGCAAACATAGATATCACGCAGAAGTCGCAGGCCAAGGCAATTGCCCTTGTCGACCTCCATGAGGAACATAGGGCCAGCATCTACGCTCAAGAACGGGCAAGAGGGAGCTTCGTTGCCTCACTCGACAGACAGGTGCCCCTTCTAACAACATGTTGCTCTCTATAATCCTTTCGGAAATTAGACGAGGCAATGACGAGACCGTTAGACTTACTGCATCGCTCAACAGACTTAATGAGACAATGAATGCCCTATCCAAGAAATTGAGTGAATCAATGGATGAACAGAGCACCATTCTCGCGACTATAAAGTTGTCCGCCGAAGATAGGCCCATTCAGCAGACAGCGATGGGTAGGGCAGGTAGCGAAGAGTGGTTCTACAAAGGGTTAAGACTATCAAAAAAGTATCATGTCTTTGCATGCATCATATCGCAGCTGATGAGCATTTTACATTTGCATATTGAACATCAGGGTATCCGATATCTTGATAGCGTAGATTGTCAGCCAGATGCCCAGTACGATCTGTCGCGGGCCGCGCAAGCGGTAGAGCCCGCAAGTGAAGATATCAGACAGCGCAGCATTACAACGCGCACCCTTTTATACCACGCTCTGACGAAGGGTACTACTACAAGTTTCATCTTCGGGATATGAGCGCCAAGCTTGGTTTTCCCCGACGTCCATATTCTCTGCCCCACAAACCGGGCGGAGTACTATCAGGTCCGTCCATGCCATGTAGCCTTTGCTGATTGGTTGCAACACCTGACTGCTGCTTTGCCCGGAATAAGTCGTAAATAATCGCCTTGCGCGATATACCAGCATCAGTTGGCATGATGCTTCGTCCAAAAACCTGCCGGGGAAGGTACGAGCAGGAACGATCTCACCGCTTACGCTACACCCCATGTTTACAGTGGGGAGTGGTATTCGATGAGGAATTCAATCATGATCGAAATATATAGGACTGTAAGGAACACCGAGGACACAAGATGGCGATTGTCACAGAGTTTTAGCGCTGTTAGTTCGAGATAGGTGATACGCCTTGGCCTTGTAAAATATATGATTACCAATTTTGCAGTTTTGACAGCATCAGATATTGTTAGAGCGTAGGATATTGATAACTTGATCAACATGGGACGATGATCAGCTCCAGTGTATTGAAATTGATTCAGACTGTTGAACTGAGAGGATGGGATTGGGAGCCGCAGAAGGATTATCGAACTGGGGACTAGTTTGAGCAGTTTCTGAGAATGATGGCAGAGATAAAATGACGAAACCTAATGGAGCCTTTTCACGTGCGTAGGGAATTTCTGGGAGTTGGGTTAGATACCAAAATACCACATTGAATCAGAATGAAAGCGTTGTACCATGCACAATGCAGAAACCATCGTGCTTTTGAAAGTAGTTTGAGTGCCAATTTCCCATCAGTACGGCGTATGTCTCGACCTCTTCGACGGCGAATTATGGCGTGTTGCATGGTAACGAGTGCTCCGCGATGGCGGGAATGGAAAGATGATAAACAGAACACTATCGTCGGGCAGATAAGGTTTAATGGTGGGCTTTAAAATTGCCTCCGCGAGCAACATATGCAACTAGGCTTCTGTGTCCTCGTAGAGCGAGAGGAGCAGGCAAGTTTAGTTGTACCATCAATTGTATTGTTACTTTGATGTCGGTTTTGTCCACCTTATGCCAACTATCGTCATCCGGAGTCTTACATTAATGAGGAAGGAGAAAATCTGAACGCAAGTGCTATTTTACAGCACAAGGGTTGCTTATGATTCCCCAAGAGGTGATGTGGGTACAGGAAACTTTGCTAAGACTATGCAAAAACGCTGCCTTCAAGACATGGAGGTCCTTGAACAATTTGTATACTCACCTTCACCAGGAATGAAGGCTTGGAGATGTCCGGTGCCGCCTCCTGTGCCTTTTCCATCTGTCGCATTGCACAACGCGGCCGTACCCACATCGGCCCACTGCCAATTTCCCACCGCTAGCGAACAGACCCGAACACCGCGCGAACGACTCTCCCGCAGGAGGATCAGGCAATTTAGAATATGACACTATGATCCATCAACCTGTTCCGTCTTGACAGCCTGTCAACTTACTCCCCACAAAACCACTTCAACCAAACCCAACCAATAATTTTTCTCACCCCCACCACCCAATCCATCCAATTAGACCAAACTTCTGCCCTAGTAGCTAAGTCCACCAACGCGTGACGCACGCCAAACCGCACATCCCCGCCGCGTGTCGTGCATTTTACCCCTCCTGTTCACCTTCAAAAACCTTACCCTCTCCATACACACACACACATCCTCCGCAGAACATTCTGATGAACGCTGAAACGCAAGCCGAATGGCACCGCAAAACCGAAATGGAAAACTCTCCACCCTCCAGGTGCTTCCCCTTCGGTACTCCCTCCTCCAATATCGCTCCGTTCGTCTCCGCCCTTTCCAACCCTCCCCCCTCCTGCCCCCTCCTCCACGACGAAGGAAGACTGTGGAAGGCATGTCTCGCTGAAATAGAAGCGTATAACTGGGAGAATGCTCGTGAGAAACGTGCGGAGGGGAAGATGCGTGCGGTTGGGGACATGGATATGAATGTACAGGAGGCCGTTGGATCGGGTGGGCGCATGGAGATCGATGAGATATCGTTGGTTGATCGCGAGGAGCGTGCCAGGACGAAGTTGAGTGACATTGTGAATGGGATTCTAAATGGGCAGGGTGGTGGGCCAGTCGACGGAATTAAAGGGCCTGTGGGGATGGGAGAGGTCCCTGAGGGAGAGTCTGGGGAAGTGAAACATGTCGTTGTAGGGAGTGAGTCTATGGGAGCGGAAGAGGTCGGTGGAATGGACGAACGTGCGGTGAAAGAGGTTGGGGGAGCTGAAGAGGATGTTAAAATGGAAGAGGATGTCGAAGTCAAAGATGACGGCGAAACGGAAAAGGTCGCCAGCAAGAAGATGGCGGGCGCAAAGCAGCAGACGAAAAATGACCGCCGTCGTGTTTCTGCTGTGCCTGGGTGTGTCACGAGTTATAGTAACGTTGCGAGAAAGATGAAATCAGATTTGAAGCGTGCTCGACAGATCTCGAAACCCCCGAAGAAGTCCAGTACGAACGCGTCTAACGGTAAGGATGCAAACATCGACTGCAAAGAATACAATAAGGCTTTTGAACAAAAGCTTCGTGGCTTTTAGTGGTCGGACTGGGGGAAAAGTAATATATGGTAGATGTAGCTCTCCGTATGATGGTACCATGAGATTGATCATTCGTACGATGGGTTGCATTGGTTTTCGTGAGATTGTTAGATGATTGAGATTGAGATGTAGATGAAGGAGGTTTAATAAGAATTTGTTTGTGCGTTGATGGAAGAAGACCAAACACTTGGTCTAGATAAGTCCCAGTTTCCATGCATGTTTGCTCCCTACCCCTTACTATTCATCCATCCCTTCCGCAGGAGCAATGTATAGAAGCCTATCATATGCATGATCGCCGTACAGTGTAGGAATATTGGGAGTGTGCATGACGTCATTAATTACTTTGCAAGTATCAGGATCGATGGCACTTGTAGCCCCGCTTTCGTCAGGCAACAATAGTGGTGAAATGAAGATCTCGATCGGAAAGCAAGAGTCCTTGGTTATGAGGCCGCTCTCGCCCCCTCGGACTGCGGTAAAGTCGATGAAGATGTGAAGGAGGTGGGCGATTTCAATCTTCTTCGACTTGACTCTTGGTCTGCATTTTGTCAGAGAAGACGGCAGCTTGAGACTAGCGGTGAGCCTGTAATGATCTTCCGCCACCGTTGAGTCGTCGTGCTTTGTGATCAATGAATCTGGTGGATCCTTGATCTTTTCCTTCGCTATTATATCCTTGGCCAGAAAGGACTCATCATCCTCATAATAGCGCAGGGAGGCCAAGACATGCTCGTCCAGATGCATGACAATCGTTTCAACTGTTACGTTTCGGATTAGAGGTGTAACCTCCAAAGACATATCGATTTTGGTTCCAAAAGCAACTGTGCGAGAGGCAATTGCTTTGCAAACCATCGTATGAGGTACAATGCATTCATCAGACGCATATCGTGACGCGCATGCCAACTCCTGGTTTGGCACGCGGACTATGCGTATGAACACGCGCGGTGCACTCAAGTCAGATTTTACCCAATAGTCACGGCCGTGCTCCATGGAGGCGCCCAGGAACCACCTGATTCGATAGCGTTCCACTCTCTCTACACTTTCTAGGAGTTCTGGTGCTATGTTAAGCGTGAATGGCCATTCGGTCACACCTAAGGGAAATTTTTGGCGTTAAGTTCGAGCAACTCCTGATCATCTCTGTGGATAATTGCAAAGCGCTCTAGCATGATCTGTTTCCCACTCGTATTACCTGACTTGAAGCGAATGGTCTCCTCTCCGATAAGACTGACGGTGGGGCTCACGACAACTGTTTCTTTGGTAAGGTAAGGCGAACGATTCCTCGCAACTGGACTGAAGAGGAATTGTTCTCATTGCCTTGGAACAGCACAGTGGTCGTCCCGGGAATGACCTCCAACGTCGGCTTAACCATGGGTAGTGAGAGTGTACTATGACAATAGTTCGCTTTCGCCAGGTCCAATTAGTAGCTTTCTTTTTGCTTTATGTTCCTTGCTCAAAATTCACACTCAATAGATTGGGAGGCAATTTCACCTGTTCCCTGATATCACGTGACTGCATGTTGTAACCCGTGGCCGGAAAGTATGTCCTTGCGATTAGATTCTGCCGGTACTTGTTAAGTCCGCGCTGTATAATCAATCTCCAGCAAGGTTGACTTTTTCGGTGTAAAGAAGATAACGAAGAGCACTCTCTCTCACCAACGCCGCAATAAGTTGTGCAAGTTCAATCTCGTGCTTGTGGCGTCTCCTTAATATTCCTTGTTCCCACTTGCTTTTCTTAGCAATGAATGATCGGTATGGTCGTTCTTGGCTACCGAGTGCTGACTGTAATGGAATAGGACGTGCAGACTCAGATAGCTCAAGGGTAGGAGACTTGTTTCAGTATGTTTGAGACGCCTGCCTAAGGTAGATATGGCACCAAATTTTAAGGATTTCTATCAAAGGAAGTTGTCACGGCGAATGCGGTTTGGATCTTGCCGGAATCTATGACGTTCTTGGCAAACAAGTTTTTCCCTTGCTTCTCACGACCTCCACAATCATGAATTGTTATGGGATTGCACACACAGTTCACCGTACCATCATTCACAGAAATCGGAGTGAGAGTTAATTTCTCCTAGCGAAGTCTATGAACCCAGGAAGCTCCACCTCCAATAATTACGCATCTAAGGGTAGGACACAACTGAGGAGAAATGGCATTGTCAATCATTTCATAGACGCGAATCCTCGTGAGGCCACTCCACTTGGTTTGTCATTCGACAATTCTCAACAAGTACGAGTTGAATGTGCATGTGCAATGTTGTGACGAAAATCGAGACCAACAAGACCATTAGCGGCCCTCGCCCCTCTCAGGACTGGCGCAGAAATTCCACGTACAAGCCAATTCACAACACCTGCGACCGCTACCACGGATACGATACGTTTGAGGAAGCCCGCGACGCGGGAGTACATCACCCTGGCTCTGCCGGCGACTGACTACACATTCTCAGCCTTTGTGCGAATCGCCACTTCTCTATCGAATCAGCGCAGGCACCACAGCAGTCAGCGAGACTATAACCTGCAACAGATTCACACGAGGCTCGCGCCTTACCCTACAATTTATACTTGCATGGCTCATGGGCAGATCTTTATGAAATTGAGCGAGGTCCACCAGCGTATAATTGGATCCATGGCAAGTTTCCTAACGGGGATGGGGGTCTACAAGTCAATCCATGCCAGCAACCGTGACCACTACCGCGACTAGGAAACTCTCGATGAGGCCAAGGCCGCTGATGCAACACAAGGCACCACACATCTCCCGCTCTTTCGAACAAAATGTCCCTTCTATCCGGTACTCCCGTCAATCGTTGCTGTCGCGCTCGCTTCACATATGTGTCCACCCACAATTGCACCTACGATATCTCGGGTACGATATCTCTGAATAGGCCCGCGACGCGAGTGCATACCTATTCGACCGAGTCCAAGCTCAACACTCCCAACAGCTACCATTCCCCCGCTCGGGACTGGTTCAAAAATTCCACTTTTGATCAACCAAAAACCCCCGCGGCCGATACTATGTGCATAACAAAGTGCACGGCGCAGTGGTATATCACCTGACCCCCGATGACGACAACACAGTGACTGAGTTCCTCTGCAACATTCCGTAATGATGCGCCCATCGCGAATTGCATCAAGCGTGTTATCCGCGTGGGAAGCCAGTATTCTTGGGCGAGACATACCAGACGATGTGCAAGCGATTCTGGGCTCAAATATGGATTCCACATCCATGGACGCGGATAAAAAGGACCCTTGTGAGAAATATACCAGCACGTACGCACATACTAATGGGTGTCCTTGCGTCTTGCTCACTTCTTGGCGATCATACGCCTTGTTCGTCAGACTTGCTGCCAATATTAACGGGGAAGACATACCCGACGAAGATCGAGCCACTCAAGACTCGGTCCCCAGCGGGAAATATATTTGCATGAGGCTTGGAAGAATTCTTCCTCTTCCCATGAGATATGTGTCTGGCATGACTTGACGACATCAATCCATCTTATCAATTTAGTGTTCCCTATCAGTAGCATGTCCAAGTGGCGCTGCGGTCTCTAAAACCTTTCCTCGAGGCTGGTGCGACCGGATGCTCTGTTATGTTTGTAGTTTGTAGATAGATGATGCCCGAGAGCTGGCGAAGCAGAAGCATCCCTTCCAGAATGGCTTGGGTGGCAATGGTTTATATAGTTTTTTGAACATCCCAGTGCTGTTATATGTCAAGAGGATTTCCTCCTCCTGGAGAGCCTGGACAATAACCGTGAGGAAGCATATTTCTTGGCGGTTCCACCGACAAATCCTGCTAAGATGCTCTGGGCGTAGAGCCCATCCCGACATAGCGACGTGTCCTCCAATCCCCCTACCAAAATCTCCTCCCAACGCTGTTACCTTCAAGTAACCTGAAACGAAACCTCAGTTGCCGCGAACGTGCCTGACATATACCCACCCCGTATTTCCACGCAATGCCCAGGCACATCAGAGACTTATCAGGTAGTTTTGCCGAAGCAAATAAAAGCTCGCAAGTCAGGCCACTTTACCAGCCATTATTGCGACTACATCCCACATTTGGATTAGCCTGTCCCTCTTGACGAGCGAGAGCCCCTCCCGCAGGTAGAAGGTGACCAAGGCGTATGACTGACTTCACACACTCGGTGATGCCCGGAAGCTATTGAGAAGTTTTCAAGAAGGAATTGTTCTCTTGCATAAGTAGATTCTAGTTGGAGATATATTGTTGATGGAACTCTGCTGTTCATCGATCTGTTATGAGCATTTTATCCTGTCAATGTCCAATATTTTTAGCTCGAATTGTGTTTCACCTCAGCGCTTGTGATTCAATGCCGCATGAAAAGGTCTTGTGGCTTAACATGTCTGGCTTTGCTTGCTGGCCTTGCGCACTGTGGAAGCGTGACAAACAATGATAGAGCCAGACATTGCGAAAATTACACAGAGTGATGCTAAAAAGTTCCAAAGCCTCAAAAGGCATACTTACTCATTTGAAACAGGCCACTAGCGCATAATGTGACAGCACGCATTTTGAAGGCAGCAAGAAAAAGAATCGGTATATCAAAAAATTGTTGTAGAGAATAGGTACAAATTCAACACCCTAGGAAATTTCTCCCTCCTCCATCCAAAACGCCAGCCAGTTCCACTTAAGGTGGCCCTTAAAACAGTCCAAACGTCGCAAGAAGACCCAACAATGCCGCTCCAATCCCATTAATCCCATAGCTTGCACCTGTTCCCGCTTTAGGCCCGTAAACGGTAGAGCGCACAGTGCTCACCGGAACCCCAGTTGCCGTCATGACCCGATCAGGAACAAGCGTCGGCACTGGCGTAATTGTCGTGAAAGCTGTAAGAATGGTCGTAATGGATGGGATGACAACTGGTGTCGAGGTCAAGGTTGAGACCGGGTACGCGATAACGGTGTGTGTCTCAGTGGCAAGCCCATCGGCTGCACGAACAGCAAGTGTGGGGACAGAGAGGATAGATAGGTTGAGAATTCCGCCAGTAGCCGTGCTCGAACAGCTTGAAAGGGGCGACAAAAGTTGCGTCAGAGAAGAGATCTGACTGATGAGTTTGGTTACAACCGTGATCGGGACGTCCAGCAGGCTGTTGATCGAATTTGTGACCTGATCAATGGCAAGGTTGGCGCTCGTACCCGCGGCAGTGGATGCAATAAGGAGTGCGTCCGTTAGATCCTTGATGATGGCCTGCACGTCCACCACCAGGCACTTCAGCAGAGATTCCAGCGACAGAATGATCTTGTTCAGCTCGTCGAGCAAGTTCGAGGGCAGCGAGAGAAGACAGAGAGGATTCGTCACCAGAGAGTCGACTGCGCTCACAATACCACTGAGGACTCCAGTAGGGACGGCAGCCAGTGAACTAACCGCAGTTGCAAGTTCCGACGCCAAAGACGATGGAAGGGCGGCCAAAGACGAAACAGCACTTGCAAGGTCCCCAGCCAAAGCAGTTTGTCCAGCCTGCAAAGAGCTTAGAGCGCTCGAAACACCTGAAGCCACGTCCGTTGGCAAGGCAGCCAGCGAAGTAACGGCATTGGACACGGCGCTAACCAGAGAGGTCGGCACAGCAGCCAGGGATGAGATAGCACTCGAGATGTCCCCGGAGACATCGGTGGGAACAACTTGACCCAATGCAGAAGTCTGAGCGGCAACCAGGGACGAAACAACACTCGAGAGGTCTCCCGCGATAGCGGTAGGATTAGTAACTAGAGACTGAACAGCACTGTTGACTGAACCCAATGCCGAAGTCTGCGCAGCAACCAGAGAAGAGACGGCGCTCGAGAGATCCCCTGCGATAGCGGTAGGATTGGTAATAAGAGACTGAACAGCACTGTTGACCGAACCCAATGCGGACGTCTGCGCAGCAACCAGGGACGAAACAGCACCTGCAGCGTCGCTAGCGATGTTAGAAAGTGGGACGAGCGTAATAGACCCAAGCAGTGCCTTCGAAGTTGAGGTTGCCGAAGTCGAGGACGATGTCGTTGTACTGGAGAGGAGATTGCTCAAGAGCCCGAGCTGTGAGCTTGTTAGCCATCCAGAATTTGTGTACTACGAGCCTAGAAACGGACCGTGGGGAGCGTCAAAGGCTGGCCATTCACCAGAGCTGCCGCAGCAAGCATGGCAAAGATCGACTGTGACAGCATTTTGGATTGAATAGCAAATATGTTCGAGCGGTTTGACGGTAGTTGATGGAAATCGGGAATATGAGGTAGTCAATAAATGGGCTGTCGGTAATGGAGACGAGAGGTGGTCAAATGAATGGACTGGTGGTATTGAAGAAGAGAGATGGAGAGAAGGATGAAGAGGAAGAAGTGAGAAGACGCTGAAGATATACTAGAAAGTGTGGGTCTGGAGTGGCTCCGCTCCGAACGTGGAAAGTGCGGGGGATGTGCCTTCCTTTCTGTGAACAGACGTTGATGTTTGAACCCGCAACATTGTCGTCATTCATCACAGCAGTAATGCTCATGAATCTAATTATCCCGCTGATGCCGGTCTCTCGTCATCAGAGGGTGTTACAATATAGATGTTGTACCATGGACAGCGAGATGATGTGAATAGTGCTCGTTTACAATTGCACATTTGCGGCGCAATCTAAATCACAAAGTCCCACGTCCAATCACTTAACATATATCAGCTTGCAAGAGGACCATGCTCTCACCTATACAGCAACACGCTTCCTACATCAAAGTTACGCCCATCTGATCGAAATCCTAAAGCCTCCCTTTCCCAATATCTAGCCCCCAGTTCTCAAAACGTGGACACAGCTCCCACACCCAACGCGAAGCAACTGTTCGCTCCGAGCATGAAACGAGTAAAGTAGCAGCAACAACCCAAGCAAGGACTTCCATCGTCTTCCTCCCTTCGCTGCATGTGTCCAGAACCTCCAACCCACGACTTATCCAATCCTTCTCCTTCGCCCACCTCTCGCCCCAGGTTCGCTGAGTTCCAGTGACCCACTCCGTAAACACCCGTAAAGTGTTCCCGTCTTCCAATACCCTTCGAGTATCAATGGCAAGTACATCTACCGTGCCTTCCCAGATGGGCAAGACAGCAGTATCTCTCCACAGACGAGCTATATTGAGATGCATATCCTCTTCAAGGTATCCGATCCCACCCAGCATTTGCATGGCATCATAGAGGCCATGGACGGCGGCAAGGGATGCTTGTGCCTTTAGAACAGGGGTGAGAAGGCGTAGGAGGAGAGCTGCTTGAGACAGTGTTTTGATTCCCAGTACAACTTCTGAAGGGAAGGAAGACTCCTCGGCCTCCACAATGCCGAAGAGGTAAACGACAAAGTATCCGAGATGCATGTGCGCTGCATAGCGTGTGTGAAGTAACGCCATTGTCTCTTGATGGTTGGGTAGTTCGCCTAGAAGAGCGCCGCGGGCAACATGGCGGACACGTGCGTAGGCGCGAGCAATTGCGAGGCCACGGCCCCAAAACCCGAGCGCAGAGATAGCAGTGTGGATTCGCGTTATGTTTAGCATAGTCGATATCTCGCGGATGCCAGACCCCGGGGTTCCGATCAAATAGCCTTTCATATTTGTAAGAACAAGCTCAGCTGTCGGAAGAGGGCGCGTGCCAACTTTGTTTTTCAAACGTTGGACGGTAATCGCGTTCTCCTGGGGGAGGTGTGCGAGGAAGGCGGATAGACCCTCTTTTGTTTGAGCGAGAAGGATGGTTATGTTACTATCCGCCGCGGAAGAGAAGAATTTGAAACCTGAGATGGACCAGGCGTCTTGACCATTGATGGGCGTGGCAATGGTTTCTGTGCCGGAGACGTCACTACCGCCGGTCCGCTCTGTCATCCATTGGCCGCTGGTCCAAGCTTGGGATGCGTTGCGGGATGTAAGACGGGAGAAGGCGTTCTCGAATAGCTCATTCTTGCCGGAATGGCGGTGCAAGAGGGATGCTGCGCCGTCCGTCATGGCGGCTGGACATGTAGTGATTGCACAAGAGGCCGACCAGAGGTGATACTTGACAAATTGATGCATGCGGGACAAATGGCCTTCAGCGCCTTCGTATGGGATTGAAACAATCCCTTGGCTAGTGCCGATAGATTGGAGTGCACGCCATCCGTGACTGGTTATCAGTTTGGATTTTGGTACGGCAAAAGTTGTATGAGTTGTTAAACGAGGGGGGTTGTGTTCGGCATCTTCAACAAGATCTAAGATGAATGGGGAAAGGACGTAATCTCCAAACGAGGTAAGTGGTTGTTGGAGATCCTCATGGTATGGTGAATTGCGTGGGAAGTAGACTGGTCTATGTCAGAAGGGTGAACCTCCTCAGGGGCCTTGAACTACAATTGAAGATTTCCCGCAGGACAGTGTCTTCTTCAAATTGATTCTGCAGGATTGGAGGCTTCTGAAAGAAGCCCAATGTCCCACTTGATGGCTTAGAAGTCACTGGCATTGTTGTCTAATTTTAATGGTGAAGATGGATTGTGCTGCCGAGGTCCTGCGTGCGCTGACATCATTGCGTTGGATGTGATGGAAGTTTCACCACACAAGCGAGTTCACTCCATGATCTGAATTAACAAAGTAAAAGCCTTGGTGATCTCCAATCGTCTGAGCACCGACTATGGTCCTTACTGCCTTTTCACGGATGAATTGAGCAGCTTCAACCATGTTTGGGAGAGTTTTGCCCGCGTTGCGGCCTCACTCATCGTGTGATGAACGGGCTCAGCGGTGCAAACAATGTCAAACGGCGGAAAGGAGTCGTCTCCTATCTCTTTGGTATGTGAATGGTGACCGAGGTGTGTGACTGCACAAGAACGCGACGTGGGGGTGTGTGCCAAGCCAACCACCGCGCCCGGTGAGATAACGTTCCATAAAATGACCTCATATCAAGGGAAAACATCCCCCAACAGGGAGGTATTCGCATAACTGAATGGCTTTACCAGTTCTCAAACATCCTGCCTCAGACGCTTTAAAACCTTTCCCTTAATATATCAAGTTACAGAGCTACATGATTCATCGCGAAATCACATTCCCAGAACCCTTAGCATATCGTCCAAATCATAAAGGAAAGACATTCTCATAGCCCTCGTTTCCAAAGGCGAATTTATTCTTGGACGAATAGTCGTCAAAAACCTGTTTGACATGATCCTTGTCCACGACCATTCCGTTCTCCGAGCATTTGGCCTTGGTTCTCAAGTCTTTACACAAATCATTGATATCCAGATCATCGGACTTGATTGAATTTATTTTTTGCCTTTAGTTTCAATACCGTTAGCATGCGATAAACGGAGCAAGTGCGGGGGTAAAGAAAGGGAAGTCCTACAAGATCTGCTCGCAAGAAACAAAATTCTCGCGATTATCTAACCGGCTTTTCAGCTCTGGGTGGCGGGGCTTTTGCTCGTCGATGAGGCCGTCGCGCGCCTTGTCAACTTGGCTGATAAGATCGGCACTTGGCGCCGAAGGCATACTTGGCAGCGCGCCATTGAAGATATCGCTTTGGTAGAGCGGTAACGCATTGATGGCGGGATCGTCCCAGTTATAGTTACTCAAGGCAAGGTCGAAGTTCAGGTCTTGCTTCGGGTCACGGTAGTTAGCGAAGAGCGCGGGGTCGAAGGAGTCGAGAGAAGGAACGTGAAAGTCATCAATTGTTGCATCAACGGGGGCTGCTGTCGGTGTGTGCTTGACATACGGCGTCGCAGGACCGTTCTCACCAGGATTGCTGATCCCGGTGGGGCATTCGGAGAGCGACTCCCGACGAGAATCGTCCGAGGAGCTGTTCCCGCGTGATTTTAGTGTACCATCTTGATGAGGGCTCTTGTCGTTTGAAACATCATGGTAAGAGTCGTCGTGGAAGGCTTCATCTACGAAGAGCTCCAGGAACTCGCCAGTCGAGCCGAGAGATTGTTTGTGGCTGCCGGTTTCGGGAACTGTCACAACTGGTGGATAAGCAAGGTCCTGGAAATCACCAGTTGGATCAGCAAAGTTTAAATGGCTGTCTGGCACCTGTTCTCCAAAGTACTGATCCAAGTTCAAGTCTGGGAATGGCAGGAAGCCCCCATTTTCAGAGTAAGAGTGCGGCCTCGAAGCGGCCGAGGTAGGGCTTTGAAGGGGCAGTGATCGCCGTTTATACTCATTGAGCTCATCTTTTAAAGACTTGACCTGAGCCACAAGCGCCTCATTAACCCGTACATCATTTTCATGCAGTTTAGTAAGCTCCGCAATTTGGGATTCGAGGTTCTTCAGATGGTTCTCTTTGCGTTCTCGAAACGCCCGTTGAGCTGCTCTGTTCTGGGCCTTTCGTTTCTTCCCGGGCGTTAACTCGTAAGCTAATGGTGAACCGTGGTACTTACCGTTGCGGGGACGTCCGTCTGAGGCTTCCTGCCGGGCTTCTTTGAGACCTTAGCAACCCCCTGTGTGTCTTGGCGCTTGATGCTTCCGCCATCTCCACTGACATGATCTCCAAGGCTCTTTCTCTTCTTGTGACCAGCCTCGACGCTGGAAGTGTTCACGAGGCTGCTGGTATCACCGTTGAGGAAGTCAAAAGAACTCAAATCCTCAGCAAAGTTACCATCATGCAGATGTAACGATACGTCTTGTTCCATGGAGCAACCTCCGACCAAGGGGTGAAAAAGTGAGTGCGGGGTTGATCCGTGTTCGTGGGTGGGAGATCGACAGGGCTGTGACGTGTCAAGGTTGGCAGGTCCAAAGATGATTAGCGCTCCAAAAGAGACTAGTACACGGCGCTAATCAGTAGCGCTGCAACCTCACCTCTTGTCGTCGCCGCCACAAACATGAATATTCGCGAGTTGGAAGAGCAGTTAGCCAAGGCGCAAGAGGATGTCGGGGTGTGCAAGACCATGTTGGAGCTGGAACCAGATGATGCCGACGCCAAGGAGACGCTGGCGTCGGTGGAGGAGTTGGTAGCGGATCTTCAAGCGCAGCTGGATGCTGCCAGAGCAGCCACCCCTCCACCGCCGCCTGCGTTACCGCCTCCGCCACCCCCATCCGTCCCAAAATACGATATGAAGCAGCATCCTAAGTTCCGCGACGCGCCGTCGCCACCGCCGCCGCCGCCTCCGCCTGAAGACACTGGCTTCAACGTCAAGGACGCGGTCATGGCCAAGTGGACGGAGGATAAACAGTGGTACCAGGCGACCGTGGTGGGCAAGACGGGCAGCGCGCACGATCCCATCTATACGGTCAAGTTCAGGGGCTATGGCAATACGGAGACGAAGCGGAAGCACGAGATCCGCGCCTACCATTCTACTGATAATAAAAAGCGCAAGGCTGACGGTTCGCCAGTAGTTGTATCTGCATCGCCGGCGCAGTTCCGGCCGCACGTCATATCCGCGGCGCCTGCTGTTGACCGTAACCTCGTAGAGCAGCGTCGAGAGCCGAGCAAGGTGACAGACGGTCCAGCCCGTCTCCCGCCCGAGCCCAAGCGACTCAAAGGCAACAAGGCTCTGGAGAAAGGCAAGGCAAATTGGCAGGCATGGAATACCAAGCGGCCCGGAAAGGCTGGGTTGCCCAAGCGGGATAGCATGTTCCGCACCCCCGACCTTCCAAACGCCAAAGTCGGCTTCACAGGCTCCGGAAAGCCGATGAAAAAAGACGCCGCACGGAAGAGATGGGAGTACGACCAAGAGGACTAAGCCGGAAAGTATTCCCTTAACCCGAGTGTGACTACGCTAGCCCCTCATAGATGATCGTAATCGGACTACATTAACGTACAACTACCCATGCATCAGCAGATAACATACAGCCCAGCCATGCAAATGCTTTTACCATTTCAATCTATAAGCCAAGTAAGAAGAGATGGACCCCTGCCCCCAAAACTCCGCGCTGTATGATTCACATGTGTAGTTTTATAAGACATCTCCCGCCGGAAATATGAATGGTTCGTCGTCTTCTTCTACCCTGTTGCTAGAAGAGCCTTCAGATTCTGCGTCAGCGCTGCGTCTGGGATCCTCGATAATGGAGTGTGTAGAGAGGCGGGAGCGCACGACGGGCTGGTGCGGGAGTCCTCCACGCGATGGTGATGCAGAAATGGAGAGACCTGGCACGTTGCTCAGACGGCGCGAGGGCGGTGTGATGCTGTTGCTGCCTTGCCCCAAGTGTGATGCACTCAGATCGTCGGCCAAAGCCCCGGCCGGATCTCGCAGACTGGCGTACCGGGACAGGTTGACCGTGTTGCTGCTTCGAGCAGCGGTTGGTCGCGTTAAAGCGTGTTGTTTCACTGCACTGCTTTCCAACATGCTGACGTAGTCTGCAATATCCTCACCATCACTCTGTCCAGCCGAGCTCGTTCCCGTCACTTGGTCAGAGCTGCCACCGCTTCCTCCCGATCGGTTGCCCAAGCCAGTCATTTGGTTAGACAGTGGCCGCCTAGGACGATTGCTGAAGCTGCTGTTGTAGCGATGCACGGGCGTTGGCCTAGAGTTGCTAGATCCACCTGACGATGCGACAGCCGTGTCTACTGATGGACATGATGGTCTAGGTGGTGACCTGAGCTGTGGCTTATTATCCACAGACACTGGCCGTGATCCGGCATCGTAATTTGCCGAAGTGTACCTCCGTGCCATATCCTGACTTAATCGGTGCGCAGTGGTTGGCGAGTCCCCAAGCGATCCTGCCTTGAAGACGCCACGGGTGATCAACTTCCGCTTTTCATACGAATTGCCTCCTACCGGCTCTGAAACCGGCTGCGAAGTCGGGCGATCCATGTCCTGGCCAGACAACCGGTGGATGTTGAGTGGTGAGTATCGCTTTTCCGCTGCGCGAAAGGTACCTAAGCTGCCGTAACCGCCAGACTTGGGGCGATATGGATATGCCAGTGTATCGCTGTCGTCAGAGAGTCGCGCAGTATCTGACTGGCGAGAGTTTGATGTTCGCGTCCCGGGCGCCGATCGGCCAAATACTGTTGGCTGTGCAGGCATATATTGATCGCGACTTAAAAATCGAGAAGATAAAAGCGCCTCAGAGTCCACGGCCTGGAAACTGACGCTGAGCCGGTAATCTACCCTGCAGTGCAGTCGTCCTGCGGGTGTAACCAGAGGCACGATTGCGTGGGTTCCGAGAACTGGTTTACCGTGTTCGTCGCCGTGCGCAGGCGGAATGTGCGAAGATTCGTGGGGACAAAGTGGTGTCAAGAGCGGATCCGGCCGTCGTGCGTTGCTGTCAAACCCACCGGGCCGCACACGATATTTTAGTTTGAAACTTTGCTGACTTCCGGCCTGTCGCCCAATTCGTCGGAAGAGCTTCCACGCAGGTAAGTGGTGGATGAGCGTGTCCAGGGCACGGAACATAACCACACCCTTTTTATAGACGATATGCAGCTGTTGGTTTAGTTCGTCCGGTGTGAGGTCAGATTTAGACCCCAGCCGTAGCGTCCAGCGTTCAAGAACGACTTCGAGTGGTTCAGTAGTGGGAAAGGCTGAGGTAGATAGCGCATCAGCAACGTCCCACCGTTTGCCAAACTCATCAACCAAGACCAGGGATTGACTATGAGGCAGTCCGGTCGTGTCTATGTAGACCTCGATAACCAACGGTGGGGGTCGGCTCTCCGCCAGATCTGCACGCTTCCAAGTCTGGAGAACATCCAGAAGTACACTGGAATCTTCCATGATTATATTAAACTATTGAAGGTCAGTCGAGTTTCACCACGCAGGTTAGTTTCGCATTGAAGTTGGGGATTCGGTGAGCGGTTTTCCATCCAACGAGTCTAGAACTTACCCAACGATTTAGTTTCACTTCTCCAGTCGGTGTGCGCAAGATTGGCAGCACCGCTCGCGCAGAGCAAATCAGCAGCGCAGCCTTTGTGTGAAAGTTCTACATTCGTTAATCACGCCGCTTTTCTTCAAGTTTTGCCAGCATACCGAGATAATCTGATTGAGCTTTGCAGCCTCGCGATCACGGTCGCCGCTCAGACCGGCCGAACTCATTGCGCGGGGACGAGCTTCAACTTCCTCTCGATCTCTGTATAGTGATGAATCTATGCTGGAGCGTCTCCGCTCTGGTGTGGCAGCCTCAGCCTGTTTCTGAGGCGCGAAGTTCCAAAGCGGATGCGGCATTCTTGCGGAGTCGAGTGAGTGGTTGGGGTGTGATTGAGCAGTGCTACGGTCGGTATATGGAGTTCGAAGTTGACCCACTTGAGATTTGCCCCATGATCATGATTAGCAATCTCTCTTCCGAGGAGCCAGATGGAAGAGAAATGTCAGTCTTTTCGAATCACAAAGGAATGATGATCCTAGGAAGTCATATCTGCCTGTTCACAATGCAAACAGTAACTAGAGGTGGCAAAAGGTGGGTTTTGTGGGATGTTGCACGACCCCGGGTTCTCGCAGGGGAGGGGAACTTGGGTCGAGTGCTTGATACTCGAACACTTTGGGCGATTTCAAGGAGCGAAGCTTGGCGGTGTAGAAGCAGAACGAGATAGGTGTGTAAGAGTGGCAAGCAAGCAGGCGGTGAGGTGATATCTATGGGGGCGACCAAACGTTGAATCACGGGAGTCCGTGCAGCTGATAGGTACTCGAAAGTCCGGTCCGGCTCGATCCGTTCGGCGCAGTCCGGGTGTTAGTCTAGATCTCGCAATCCGGTGACGTTTTTATCCGAGCGACAGGCTGTCACTCGACCGAATCACGCATGTGCTTTACGAGGCGTCACTTTCCTCCCTGAACTATCCCAGTCACATTACTGCGAAATTGTCGGCAGTCTCCTGCATATCCCAACAGGTGGTCCCTTAATAATCAATGGCTGACCAGGATCTTGATCTGGTCCAAAAAGCAGCTGCTTTAAGTTATCATGGCGGTCGCTCTCACAGCTATAAACCAGGTAGTTTGCAGGAGTGAACTAAGCCATGTGCGGCTCAAGTTCACCCCTGCATCAGGATGTAATGATATTCGCACAGAAAAGCAGCACGTTCCCTTGCTCTCAACCAGAGCCTGGTTGCCTCGCACGATTTTCCACTGTAGCGGACAACAATGAAAGGGAATGCCGGCGGCTTCGGTACACAAGTGAAAGTGGGTCCATGATGATGCCCCCGGGTGTTGAGTATAACACTGACTCATGGGCGCCGTAAAAACACTTGCCAGCTCGGGCGTTTGTCTCTATTGTCCAGAAGCAGCTGAAAGTCATATCTCATGTACGCTGACGCATCGCGATGAGGGGTCCCATCAGTGTTCAGTTTAGACTATTTACATGCAAATTTATCAGTTGGGTATCTTTCCCATAACTATGTCCCATATCCAATCCCTATTTCCAATCATGCGCCTCGGTCCATGCATTTTCCCTTGAGCAACAACATGCAAAGACAAGATTAAGCTTCCGCAATCAAGATCGAATGGCTACTCGACGACGTTGAGGAGCCTAGTTCTTTGGCCCCGGTGGGTCTTGTGAGCATCCATATGCCGATTCCGAACAGCGTAAGAAGCACGAATATGAGCACGATAATGAGAAAGATGACTAGGTTGCGGTGCATCGTGGAGTTATGTGACAGGCGTTGACAAGCGGGGTCGCCTGGCTGACTTGGGTTTAGAGCGTCGGGTGAGAAGATGGTTTTCTTCGATAGAGGCGTGCAGGCTTTTTGGAGAGATTTTGGATTCGTGTCTGTGGAATGAAGAGGAGGAGATAGCGAAAGAGAATGGTTCTGGTTTTGATATGGTGAGAAAAGTAGATGGTTGGGGTTGGTGGCTGGCTGGCTGGGTAGCAGCGTCTGCTGCGCTGGGCAACGGGCTGACATTAGCAGGGATGATTCTCACCTGAGCGTTAGAATATTTTTTCTCATTTCGCATTCGCGGTAGAGGAACCCGTCATGCTACATTGTCATTGTCCAAAGGAAACTACGGGCCAAGCTTGTTACGTTTGCGACCGACGGGTTCGTCTACAGGCAGAAATCTCCCTCTGCGACGGTGCGTCGGCACATGTGAAACATGAGAAACAGTACATCAATTGCGCACCACACTGGTGAAAGGCATTTGCAACTACAGGTCGTGGCAAGTCTATTGATGGGAGATTGTTTGTGAACGTGATCGTTGATGGCGCCGCCCCACCCCACTGTGATATGTGTCGGCTTAGTAAGACGAGATCGATGACGTACTGGCACAAGTGGCGGCGAAGAGCTTGACGGCAAAGAGTTGCGTTGCCAATGCGATATTCATTGCTACGAGTCTTTATTAGATCACTATACACCCTCACGCCGGGCTTCAAGCGAATCGCGCCCAATCCCATCAACGCCGTATCAGCTCGGCCAATTCGGTCCATCACACTGCCGTTCTGGAGCGCTCTCTTCCATACAGCCGAAAGCCGCAAGATGAGCTACCCGGTAAAGAAGAGCGATGCGGAGTGGCAAGCCCAGCTGTCTTCAGGTAAGTTTTTTGGACGAGAAGAACCAGCACGGCTAACGCTGCGCAGAGCAGTTCCGAGTGCTGCGCCAACAGGGCACTGAGGCTCCGTACACGGGCGAGTACGACAAACACTTCCCAGAAAAGGGCGTGTACACGTGTGCAGCATGCCAAGCACCTCTGTACACGGCGAATCAGAAGTTCAAGAGCGGCTGCGGGTGGCCGGCCTTCTTCGACACCGTCCCCGGTGCGGTGACGCGGCACACGGACAGCTCATTTGGCATGGAGCGCACTGAGATAGTGTGTAGCAACTGTGGAAGTCACCTGGGCCACGTGTTCAAGGGTGAGGGGTATCCGACGCCGACAGACGAACGACACTGCGTCAACAGTGTCAGTCTGAAGTTCTCCGACGATTCGGAACGGTAATAAGGCAGGCAGCCAGGAACAACGGGGTTCGTAGATCTGTAACTGCGGTGAAACACGGTGTCTCCCACGACACCGACAATGTCAGGACAGTCCCCAATGCCGTCTGCGCTCCGCCAGAGCCAAGGTGCCATGCCGCAAACAGCCGGGTCGGAAACAGATGACCACTCGGGCCTCGTGTCACGAAAGCCCAGCGATGTCGCTCTTGACGTCCCTGGCCCGCCGTCTCTCAGTCATCGCCTCAGCCTTGATAGCTCGGTACTGGCGGTGGTGGTGGGTGACGACGATGATCTGTATGCGGGCATGCAGAGCGGCAATATTGTAGTCTACAGCTTACGTACGTACCAGCAGAAAGCGGTGATTAAAGGCCACAACGGCAGTGTCCTGGGCCTTTGTCTGGCGCCGGGCTTGCTGATCTCCAGCGCCAGCGACCGCGTGGTCAACATATGGCGAACGCGCGACTGGAAGCGCCAGTGGTCGCTGCACTCGCCCTATGACATGGGCGATGTCTTCTGCGTCGCCTTCTCGCAGTCGCTGCATACGGTGTACATGGGCTGCCAGAATACCATGATTCAGTGGTGCAACCTTGCCGGCAGCCGCCAGACGCAGCCGAGGGCGGCGCGGCCGGTCGATGGCTTCTTCAATTCGACCGGGCCTGGCCAGCTCAAACCGCGCCCCAGTCGCAGCAACCTCGTGCCAGAGCACGCACGCGGTGGCGAGATCATCGACATTGCAAAGGAGAATGTGCGGCAGTTTGCTCACCATGGCTTCGTCTATTGCATGCAGTTGGTCGGGGACGGCATACCAGAGTTTGCCGGCCAGGAAGTCCTCGTCTCTGCGGGCGGTGATGGGTCTGTCAAGTTCTGGAGGTTGGCCAGCGACCGAGACGGTGCCATCGAGGAGCTCTACCAGCTACCCGATGATCGTGAAGAAGGCCACTCTGTTTTTTCCCTGGCTATTGACGGCACCTTTCTGTACGCCGGTCGAATGGACGGCGAGGTCGATGTGTGGGACCTGGAAACCAGACAGCTTGTCCGCAATATCAGGGCCCATAGTAGCCACGTTCTTTCTCTATCTGTCGGTGAGGGCTACATCTTCAGCGCCTCTGCGACGGGCTACGTGTGCAAGTTTGACCGCCAGCACGGCTTACAGTCTCGGTGGCAGGCGCACGACGGACGTAGCTTGTCTACGGCAGTGACCTTGAACCGCGGAAGACTTGTTTTTGTGACGGGTGGCAGCGATTGCACCTTGGCTGTATGGGATGCAGGCGACGGCGTTGCTTCCAAGAGGTTATCCACCAAGACCAGTAACGAGAAATTGCTGGAACTGCTTGGCCGATTCATCTCTTACCGTACAGTCTCGTCTGACGAGCGCTGCCAGGTCGACTGCAGGCGCGGTGCTTCATTCTTGCGATCGGTGTTCAAGAGCTTTGGTGCCACGACTGAGATGATGCCAGCTCCCAATTCACGCAATCCGGTCATCGTCGCAACTTTCAAGGGAAACCCTGCCACTGCTGGCGAGCGAAAGAGGATCATGTTTTACGGCCATTACGATGTTGTTGCCGCAGAAAACGCCTCGGGAAACTGGTCAACAGATCCCTTTGTTATGTCTGGAATCGATGGATACCTTTATGGCCGTGGTGCAAGTGACAACAAGGGACCAATCATGGCTGCTATATTTGCCTGCGCTGAGCTTGCCAGTGAACAAGAACTGGGCTCGGATATTGTCTTCATTGTAGAGGGCGAGGAGGAATGTGGTTCCCGGGGTTTTGAAGACGCCATTCGTGCTGGAAAAGACCGCATAGGTAATGTCGATTGGATTCTGCTCGCCAACAGCTATTGGCTTGACGACGGCATCCCATGCCTTACCTACGGTCTTCGTGGAGTCATTCATGCTACCGTGCAGATAGAGAGCGGCTCGGCAGACCTGCACAGCGGCGTTGACGGAAGCAGTCAGGCGGATGAAAGCTTGAAAGACCTCGTAATGCTGCTGGGAAAGCTCACAGGTAAACACGGCGAGGTCAAGTTGCCAGGATTCTACGATCCTATCCCGGACTTGACCGCAGAGGAGGGCGCACTGTACAAGGACATTACAGCGGCACTTATCCAGCATAATCCCAAGTCTGGCAATCCAGACACGCTCGCAAATTCCCTCATGAGGCGTTGGCGCGAGCCCAATCTCACCATCCACCGCTTCGAAACATCTGGCTCTACCAACACTTCAATCATCCCTCGTCTGGCTAAAGCAGCCCTCTCTCTACGCCTTGTGCCTAACCAAGAATGTGACGTTGTGGCACGCTCTCTCAAGGAGTATCTCTGCTCCGAGTTTGCTGCCTTGGGCTCAAGAAACTCGCTACAAGTTACCATTGACCATGCGGCCGAGCCTTGGCTGGGTGATTGGAGGAATCAGGTCTTCCAGACTCTCGACGGAGCAATTGGCGAGGTTTGGGGCTGCAACGGACAGAACACTAGACCACTCTACATCCGTGAAGGTGGGTCCATCCCGGCCATACGCTTCTTGGAGAAGGAGTTCAATGCCCCGGCTGCTCAATTGCCCTGCGGCCAGGCCACGGATTCAGCACATTTGCACAACGAGAGGCTAAGGTTGATCAATCTGTACAACAGCAAGGAGATATTTAAGCGGGTGTTTAGGGAGTTGCCGGTCAGATAAGAATGTGTTAGGCAGCGCATAGACAATAGTGTAGACTGAAAATGTTTTGAGCGGTTTGAAATATTCGACTCTGTGAAGCCAAGACGTCTCGCCCCGAGGCGCGATGCCGAAGCGGGGTATCACGTCCATCTCGCCCTGGGGTTTGAAGCCGCCGGGAGACTGGTTCGGCATTTTTTCCACCCATGGAGCCATCATTCAAGTCGTACAAGCGCACCTTTCTCGTCCGCGAATCCCAACTTCGTTTCCTGTTCAGTAGAGCATCATGCAATACCATCTCAATGGTTTCAAGGGATCGGAAAACCCCTTGAAGCTACAGTTTGAAGGCGAGAGGGAGCCAGACTTCCAAACCTCGTTGCCATCTGAAGTCGATGTTTTTATCGTCGGTGCCGGCCCTGCCGGACAATTGCTTGGGGCCCAGCTGGCGCAGTTTCCCGATATAACTACTCGCATCATAGAGACGAGACCGGGACGACTGGAAAATGGCCAAGCAGATGGTCTGCAATGTCGCACCGTTGAAATATTCCAGGCCTTTGGCTTTTGCCAACAAGTCTTAAGGGAAGGCTACTGGGTCAACGAATCAACCTTTTGTAGCCCTGGAGCGAACAATGTAGGACTCAAACGCACCGGTCGAGTGCCAGATACCGAGCACGAGCTGAGTGAATTTCCTCATATCATCTTGAATCAGGCCAGGATGCACGACCTTTGGTTGGAAACGATGAAGTGGAGCCCAACCCGTCTTGAGCCAAGCTACAATCGCTCCCTTATTGGCTTCAACATCCCCAACAGTGACGGCCCTGTTGAAGTCGAAGTTGATCATAATGGTACTAGGGAAATAATCAAGGCGAAATACCTTGTTGGAGCTGATGGATCCCGTAGCGTTGTTCGGAAAAAGCTCGGACTGGAAATGAAGGGCGATTTTGCCAACCAAGCCTGGGGCGTCTTGGACTGTTTGGCTGTTACTGACTTTCCCGATGTTCGTTTGAAATGCTCCATCCACTCGGCCGAGGCAGGAAGCATCTTGATCGTTCCTCGTGAGGGTGGCTATCTTGTGCGTTTCTACATTGAGCTCGACAAACTCCAACCAAACGAGCGAGTTTTATCGTTAGGCATCACCTCAGACGTCCTGATCAAGCGAGCACAAGCCATTTTGAAACCATTTACGTTTGAAGTGAAGCACATAGCCTACTGGTCCGTGTATGAAGTTGGTCAGCGGTTGACCGACCGCTTTCACGACGTTCCGCCAGGGAAAGACCGCAACCCCCGGGTGTTCATCGCCGGTGATGCCTGCCACACGCACTCGGCCAAGGCGGGCCAAGGCATGAACGTGTCCATGGCTGATGCCTTCAATCTCGGCTGGAAGCTTGCCGCTGTTCTTCATGGCACAACTGACCCTACGCTTCTGCGGACATATGACCAAGAGAGACAGACCGTTGCCCAGACTCTCATCAACTTTGATCGTCGCTTCTCGCGCATGTTCGCCGCCAAGCCCAAAGCTAAAAACAAGTCTGACAATGATCAAGTTCCCAACGGTCAATCCAATCTGGAGTACGTCGATCCAGCAGTCTTCCAGGACTTTTACGTCCAACAAGGGCGCTTCACCGCGGGTTTACAGACCGAATACCCCTCTGGACTCATCACATCAAGCGATAAATCTCACCAATATCTCGCCTCCGGCCTTAAAATCGGCGAGCGGTTCCACTCAGCACAGGTCCTACGTCTGGCGGACGCGAAGCCCATACATCTCGCACACGTTATGGTCGCAGATGGACGTTTTCGCCTCGTCATTTTCGGACCCAACACATGCGATCCACGCTTCAAAGACTCGCCCTTCTTCCACCTCTGCACCTTTCTTGACCAAGAACTCATCCCAACATTCACCCCCAAAGGTCACGACATAGACAGCGTCATTGATGTGCGTGCGGTGATCCCGCAGTCCCGCACCTCGGTAGAGCTGCAAACCCTTCCGTCCATTCTCCGGCCTAAAAAGGGGAAGTTTGGTATGGTTGATTATGAAAAGGTTTTCACTGATGAGCCGAGCTATAATTTTGGTGGTGGTGGGTTCTATAGGAAGAGGCATATCAATGCCGAGGAGGGGTGTGCTGTTGTTGTAAGGCCTGATCAGCATGTCGCTGGTATCTGGCCTTTGGACGAGAGGGATGCGTTGAAGGGGTATTTTGGGGGGTTTTTGAAGGTGCAGAACTAAGGGGTTTGGTTGGGTAGAGGTTTGGTAGGTTCATTACGAGCTACAGGTCGTCGATGTTCAATACGTTGTGGCACAATCCTATCTGCGTTGAAACTATGATTCGTGAATTCTTGGATTGATGCAAATGCAGTTGGCATCTCCATCAGTTGAATGCCTCTTAGGCATTATTTTGGCAACTTTCTGTCGTGCCAAGAGTATGGAATTTTTACATCAAAATGTTAAGAGCAGCGCATAACTGCATCTGATACAACCGCCAGTAACGATCAAACTCTCTGGGGCAATTTGTGTGCGCACATGAACATGGTCTTGGCATGCATCAAAGGTGCAGCTCGAATGAAATATGATAAGGGCTGAGAAAGTCGTTTTGCAAACTTAATAACCAAAGTACCTGAAACTTGATCTTTCTCATTGTGACCAAGCAGAATGAGAAAGCTGACCATTCCTGGCGAAAACAAAAATTTTCAGCATTTCTCTCCCAACCTTCGGTTAAGCAATCGCTTTCATCCAGCTAATATTGTTTTCCAAAGAGGCATGTTATGCGTCTTGCAGAGCTGTTGCCTCCTTCTGTTACGTGATTTGCTTCGGGTTCAGTAGAGTAGCAAGCTGCGGTCGTTCATCATTCCAAACTGATACTGGCAACAAATGTTGAAGTTTGCTCGTACGTACTATATATTCAATACCCATTCAGCAATACCCATGACTGTATCTCAACCGTCTTGGCCAGAATTTTGAGAACAGCCTACAGTTATGTATACACTACACCAGGCAACCATCCTTCACGCCTTTCGCCAGCTTGCGCTTCCCAGACTGCGCAGCAAAGAGCTCATTGCAAGTGTCTGCAACACACAGCTCCGATACCTTGATTCTGCGAGAAACCCTCGCAACTCATACCCGCCCCTCGTCCATATCTTACCTCCTGTTTCGACCTCATGAGGCCGTTCTATATCAAGACTGCACTAGACAAGTCTTGTTCTAACTTTTTCTACAAGACATCAGCAAGCCATTTGTCTGGTTTGGCCTGCTGTTGAACGTTCCCGGGTCCCCAGTCCATCCATCGCTATTCAATCGTTCTCTGCGTATCCGTGCACCATTCTCATGATGTGCCCGAGAGATTTACATCCACCCAAACAGTTCGTTGACCATCATCACTCGCATACGCTGGCCTCTGCAATTACTGCAATATAACTTATAAAAGACCACGTTACCTGGTCTCACGAAGGACAGAGCACACATTGACGAAGAAGATCTCGCTATATTAAGTGAAACGTTGTATCTGCAGAAAACCCAGAGGGCAGGAACAATACCAAGAAGCTTTTTGCCCTCGCTCAGTTCGCAAAAGTCAGTTCACAAACATCGCCAAGGGGAAGTGCGGTATAGCTCAGCTACGAACGGATATTGAGCAAAATCCGGACATCGTAGCCCCTCTCAACTGGTACAGGTGCAAGTACCAGGCGGACTACCGAGGAAAGCTATGGTTACGCTCGAGTAAAGTCTACAACCATTCAGGGTCAACGCGCCTCTCAGCTGACATAAGCGTAAGAGTCGGATCTCTACAAACCACACTCAATACTGGCCTGAAGCAAGGCTCCAGGCGTTTGGAACACTTCTAAAACATTCTCCCGGAACAACGCCCAGTTCAAAGGCCGTGCACCAGACCAATTTCCAAAAGAGAGGGTTCGGGGCGGACCCGGTAGAGCAATCAGTCATACCACCTGCCGAGAAGCGAAGCTACAACCAGAAGGAGCTTACTGGACGGGTAAAAGCATGTCACGTCATTTTCTCTAGCAAAAAATGCCAAGGAGTACAATAATTTTGTGGGCCAACCTCGATGCTGCTTTACGTCCTCTTCAACCAGCAAGCGCAGTGTCGTGTCACGAACGCCTAATCAGGAAGTGGATGTGTCGGAGGGGTAAGCCTCCGAGGACTGGTGCGGAGCGGATATCGACGACCAATGTTTTCACTCAACTTTGACTGAAAAAGCGAATGTAGATGTCTGTGTCTATATGAGGTGAGGTTCGAAACCTTCCCCACACTACCTCAATCTAACCACATTCGCCGGGACAACGTCAGCGAACCATGCCCTTAAGATGAACGAGACAATGACACGTCTCAGGGTAAACTTCCTCCATAGAGGTAAAAACCCTGAGAAGCATCGACCTTTATCTAAGCTTGCAGATGTGATCTGGCTGTATACTGCATGAGATGGTTTCCGTCTCACAGCTTTTCAGGTTGCAGCTGCGATTCCTTGGTCTTCCGGCGCCAACTTATACCGTAACTTTTTTTTGAACCCATTAAACCACCCCGTCGAAGATTTGGAATCCAAACCAGGGTAGCACTGATGTATTAGCCTCTGTTACAGTTAAAGGGGACGAATTGATAGTGTGAGTATACTGAGACGTAAATATCTGTATAATTGATATATAATGCATACATGAAGGGATGTTGTTCATGGTCATCACGTGACACATCGTTCAACTGTTACGGAGAGTCCCGGACGAACGGACGGAACGGGACGTGGACGGGTCTATACGGTACGGGCCGCTTCACGCACTAAACAGCTACCAATTTCGTGACGGCCTCCAAGTCGTTAAATTCTAGTCAGTGTGAGGCTGTCTGAACCCATTCTGCACCATCTGGGACAGTATCCTCCTGCGACTCAACAACATCTTCTTTGTGACACTTTTACAAAGGTCGCGTATCGCAATTAGTAGCAAGTACGGCTCCTCTTCTACGAGTGGTATCAGCTTTCTTACGGCATCCGAATAGACTTTCCTAGAATTTGCAAAGCGCTTGGGAGATTTGACTTTAGAACCCAGGTATCCCTAACAGTTGTCTCCGGATAATTGAAATGCTTGGCCACCTCGTCTATGGTTGATCATTGGTGCGTTTCATCCAACCAAATTTAACCATCTCGGAGACTGTCCAACTCGTAGTTTCGTCAATGGAGGGTTCATTTCCGAGCTCTTGGCCCTCCTTTGGCGAATTACCAAGTCTTCATAGATATAGCCGAAATCAACAGAATAGAGCGGTTCAATGAGAGCATCGAGGAACTGAGAGAATCCTGAAACCCACGTTAACTGCCGCCGCCCAAGCGCGCTGCCTGCCCAAGGCTTGGACAGCCGCCTGCTGACGCTCTCGTGGATTTCTTCCATTCCACGTAGGCGTCGTTACCCTTGACTTTCATCGCCAACATGCAAATTAGTGAAGCTGCTTGTCTTGTTTCCTAGGTGCATTCTCTTCGGGTACTTGACCATTGGCAAGCCGACCATCGAATTTTCGGCAGTTGCGTGTAGGTAGGTACTTGATAACCACACATTATCGTTTTGTCGAGCAACGTTCCAAGCGGATTGGGCCAGCGCAGGCTAATTTCACCAAAACTTTCAGGCAAACATTTATGAGGAACAAGACAACACCATAACCTCCGTCATCATGTACTTTTCAACGCGATGATGACCGAGCCCATCGCAAACCAAGACATGCTGTTCTGAATGCGCTTGTCGGTAGACAGGTGTGGGCAATGAAGTTAAGTTGTCATGTTCTGCAGAAATTGTCTTTGCTCGCGCCCCGCCTAAATCGCTAGGGTAATCTTTAGAAAAAGCTAGGGAATCTAACCGCATTGGGAAGGTCGTTAATCAATGTTGGAATGGTGTTGCAGAATGACCCGTACGCGCTATCTGATTGAGTTGAAGGGAACGAACTAATAGCGTGAGTACACTAAGACGTGAATAATTGTATAGTTATATATAATGCATACATGAGGAGACGTTAGTCATGGTCATCATGTGACACATCATTCAACTGATTGGCTGTCTGATGTCCCTCTCTCTCGCACTCTCTGGAGAGCATGCATATTCCAAGGAAAGCATACTTCAAGTCCTAGATACCAATCAGGCAAGCAGGTAGATGATCAAATGAACGGGCAAACACAGCCTGTGGTACGCGTAGGTGTGGGAGGAGAGCTAGAGCCAAATCTGGCCATGCACAAACATCTGTGGCTTCTGCGGGCGGAATGTACGAGAGGCATTGGCGCAGCTACGAATCGAGACGCAAGCCTTGCGTGAAGAATCGCTCTTGGAACTCTCATATCGAATTCGTGGGTCAGGACAGGCCGGTAATACCTGGGACATCGGATTCTTGGTATCCCGGAGCTTATCTGCTTGCTTTGGGGTGGATTTACGTGACTCCAGGCTCAGATCCTGTCAAAAGGATGTAGCACCCACCATGACCAGAACCATAGATAGAAGTCGAAACTTCTCAGGGTTTTTACCTCTATAGAGGAAGTTTTCCCTGAAACGGGTCATTGTCTCGTTCATCTTAAGGGCATGGTTCGCTGACGTTGTCCTGGCAAATGCGGTTAGACTGAGGTAGTGTGGGGGAGGTTTCGAACCTCACCTCATAGAGATAGACAATTACATTTTCACCTTTTTTCAGTAAATGTTGAGGGAAAACTTTCGTCGTTGACATCCACTCCGCTCCAGTCCTCGGAGGTTCACCCCTCCGACAGATTCAGACATTGTCTACAGCAACGGGCAAAAGATGAAGATGGTCCTGTGACACCATTTCAACATTGATTAACGACCTTCCCAATGCGGTTAGATTCCCTAGCTTTTTCTAAAGATTACCCTAGCGATTTAGGCGGGGCGCGAGCAAAGACAATTTCTGCAGAACATGACAACTTAACTTCATTGCCCACACCTGTCTACCGACAAGCGCATTCAGAACAGCATGTCTTGGTTTGCGATGGGCTCGGTCATCATCGCGTTGAAAAGTACATGATGACGGAGGTTATGGTGTTGTCTTGTTCCTCATAAATGTTTGCCTGAAAGTTTGGGTGAGGTTGGTTTGCGCTGGCCCAATCCGCTTGGAACGTCGCTCGATGAATCTCGTCGACTCCTGGGCGCGATACCATCAAGATACACAGTAACATGCATACTCTATATCGTGTAAGGACCTGGTAATAATAGATAAGATCAAAGCCCTAGGGTCACATACTGTTACTGGTCCTGGAAAGTTTTCGCATAAGCCCTCCAGGAGTTCCTGAAAAAGACCATCTACGGACCACAGTACACTTTTGGTAGGCTCGGTTGTCCGTTAAATTACTCAACTCTACACTGTACCCACGAGTACCGGATACTTCCAAGCGTATAAATTCCTTGCCAGCGAAAGCCCAAAGGCGCATAGGTCCATGCAAAAAACCTTTATTCACCTTTATTCACGAGAAGCTCCAAGCGAAAACCCCCACCTTACAGACACACTATGCGGAGACGCCATCCAAGCCCCTTAATACATCTACCGCTCGTTACCGGCAATATACGCCAACCTTACCAGTTTGTCACTGCCGGCCACTCCCTGTCTCCACGACAGCCCATTCTCAAACGTCATCAAAACTCTGAGATTGTTTCGAGACCTACCAGCCTGCTTACCCGTTGAAATCAGAGACCGAAAAGTCATGTTATGCGCGTACACCAACTGCTTGATAGGCAAAATGTCATAGCAGCAAAAGAGAGCGGTTTGTGACGCGCTGCAAACTGCTTCAAGCGCTGGGCGGCATTCAAGTCGCCAAATCAACAGAGGATAGAGTATTGGACGCGACAGCGCGCAGGTGCAAGATCAAAGCAGAATAGCTGTAGGGTCTAAATGCTTTAAAGCGGTTGAGGAATTACAAAACACTACCCGAGAACAAAGCCGCATGCTGGGCGCCAAGGAGGCGCGCGCGGCTGTAAGATTAAAGCAGTGCGGTCGTCAACTTAGCAGAGGCGGGGTGGTTTTTAGAACGCCACATTTCTGTTCATAATGTTTAAATCATCTTGTGGAAACATGGTAGGAGTGTAAATAATCTTTTCTTGACATGACTATTGGCAGCGTCATTTCCCGCCCCCAAACTTCGGTGGAAATACAACAGACCGTTTGTTCGTGCCGATTTTTAAACCATGATCGACTGAACGCTTCGAAGGATAGTGTACGGTCTACACCGACGGCTGGATCATAAAAGATGGTTTAGCTGTTCCTCAAATCATGCACATGCATCTTTCCTCGAGAAAGAATTAGAAGTGCTCTGTATGAATATACCCTCCCAATCCCATGACCCCTCAGTCGCCAAGAGAAAACTTCAATCTCACGAAAAAAATTGAAATCGCCTCGAAAGAGGCATCATTGACTCACTACAGACTACACGACCTACAGGTCAAAGTGGCATCTTATTCATCTCCATCAACCTCTTCATCTCGCGATCCACCACCCCAAGCTTGTTACGCGCAAGTTCCATCTTCCTCTTGATTTCCTCACACGAATCCTGTGGGTTAGCGGGCGCGGGTAAAGAGCGAAGGGGTGTCGAAGGGGTCGTAGTTGCGATTGCCGGCGTAGCCTGAGCGGGTGGAACAGTCTTCACATTTGTAGTACCGGCAGTGGCATGGAAGACGCCCGGCGTGACGGGGCGATTGTACTCTCGCGCGGGAGGGAGGATAAATTCGTCAAGGTATTTGTCGACGTTGTCCACGAGGTATTCGTAACGACCAAGCGGCACGTCCTGGACAACGGCTTCCATAGCGGTGATGGCGCGGGCGTTACGAGCGCTAATGGCTTTTTGGAGGGCGGGTAAGTCGTAGCTTCCTTGGTAGACGGTACGCGGGTGGAAGCTGAGATGCGCGGGACGAGCACGCTCGCTGCGCTCGAGCTCCAGGTAGCGCGCTTCCGAGTCGGGGGAGAGGCAGCGAAGGACAGTGCCGGAAGGAGTAACGAGTCCCGTGTTTCCGGGAGAGCTTTCAGGTCCGCCATAGCGGACGGACTCCAACGAACCGTCAAGCAGACCCTCGACTTCGCCATCGGAAAGCTCGTGGCGCTTCTTTTCCGACGTCCAGTGAGCCGGCGGGTCGGGTGGATCCTTCGGAGAGGGGAGGGAACCCTTGGCGAAGATTTTCAGAGAGCGTTTGAACGATTCGTTCCGCTCAGTCAAAGACTTGATGAGATCGTCCACCGACTTGTCGAGTGCGGCTTTGGCTTCTTCTTTCACCGGAGTAGAGGCTGCCTTTTTCTCATCAACCACCATAGGCGTTGTCTTTTTCTCGTCAATAATCTTCGTAGGCGTCTTCTTCACGTCAGCTTTCTTATTCGACGTCTCCTCGTCAGACTTCTTCGTGGATGTCTGCTTCTCGTCAGGTAACTTAATCTTCTTCTTCTCCCGAGTAAACGTCACGGACGCTGCTGCAGCTGGCTCCGACGATGGCGAAGGCGAAGGCGGACGACTCGTGGCGGGAGTGACCGACCTGGAAGACACTGGCCTGTCCTTCTTTGTCTTCTTCTTGCGAGCAATGATGGCCTCGTGGGGGGTTTCGACAACGTCCTCGACCTTTGCTTCTTCCTCGCGCGCCTTTTCGCGTCTTTCTTGGCGGTCTTTGCGCACTTGGGTCTTGGTCTTTGCGCGAACGGGAGCGGACCCGACCTTGGACGCTCCGGCGCCCGAGGAAGCCACAACACTTGGCAGCGGTGGAGGGGAGTTGGCGCGCGACACCGACGCCGAAGTCATTGAAGAGAGAGATATCGGCGTCGACGGCACAGGCGCGGCACTAGCGATGCTTGTTTTGCGACTGGAAGGGCCCTTGGGTAAAATACGAAGAGATTTAGGTGCGGTTTTGACAGGAGAAGTTGATGATGTCGACTGGTTCGTCACGGTAGAAATAGGGAGTTTGGGACTCGGCGGTTTGGAGACCTTTCCCGTGTTGTCTCTGTGAATGTCCGATTTTGGTGTCGTAGTTCGGGAAACGTCCTTTGTTTGGACCAGAGCTGGACGTGACTTGGGAATGATGGAATCCATGGTCTTGGGAGGTGGCAGCGCTGGGAATTCCTCGTCTTCTGTCAAACCTGTCAGCACTTACTCGTCCACAACATGCCGTTTGTATGATGCACAGCAGCGGAGCAGGCAGAAAAACAGCAGAATGGACATGGAAGCGGGCTGGAGAGCAAATGGAAATCCTTCCCAACTATCAGCGACTGCTAAGACCCATGCGCGTATACGTACATAGACAGCCACCGACTTCACCGCAAAAACGCCTCTGTGTGCCTGGTACTAGTCGACTTGACCAACACTTGGCAGCCGCTTTCCCGCATTTTTAGAAAGATTCAGAACGCCGCTTTGATATTTACCATCGTCCACCATACGCTCCGCTGCCGTGCATCATGCCTCCGTTGTACAAGCCAGCCGTGCCCGCCGGAAAGTAGTTTGCAAAGCGCGTCTGCATTTCTGCCTCCATGCTGCTCGACGCTGACGGCGTGTGGGCGTGGCCCTGTCTGCCGTGCTTTTTGCTCTTCTTCTTGCCGCGCTGTCCATGTTTTTCGCCGTCACTGAAGACGGGAAAGGCTGGGCTGGGCGCCGCGTATCCGGCGGGACCGGCTGCCTGGTACACCGAGTAGGGGCTCGGGGTCATGAACTCACGCTTTTGTTCCACAACCAATCCACTTGTTCGCATCCGCTCATCAGTCGCTCGCACACTCGCTCCGTACGGCCCGTAACCGTGTGTCTGTCCATACGACGCTACTGGAGGGGTGCCGGCCGTCTTGAGGCCCGGCGGCGGGCCCTGCACGTTGGACGTGTAAAACGGTTGCTGCGGCTGTTGCGGCTGCTGTGCCGGTTGCTGTTGAAATCCGCGCTGCTGCGGCATCGTCGCCGCCTGTTGCTTCACGATAGCAGCATTGGCAACTGGTTTTACATTGGCCGTGGCCGGGGCATCGTTGGCAAACGAATAACGCGACGTGTTGCGCTGGTGGCCCGGAGCTTGGGACTGGAAGCCGGTGAGGGCCATCTGCTGCTGCTGTCTCTGGCCCTCCAAGCCCGACGGACTGACGGCTCCGCTGTGGGCAAATTGATCCAATGCGCTGGACTCGGTCGTCTGGGATCGACCAAAATCGCGCCCACTGCCATCCTCCGGCTCTCCTCCAAGCCGTAAGCTGCCACTGACCTCGATATTATCGCCCGACGGCTCGGGAAATTGTCGCTGAGCCTCGTTCCGTTCCTCCTCCTCGCGCTGTATCCGTAGACGCCGCTTTGCCGCCCCGTTTGGGTCGAAAAAGGACGGAAAGCTATCAATTATCTTGACGTCGGTTTCTGACATGCCGCTGGTAGAAAGTTCAAACCGGAGATCTTCCAGGTTGAATGACTTTAGGAGCTCGTCGATCCATATCGTCGGTTTCTCTCGCTTGGGCGCAGCCGGCTTCGTCTTCGGCTCCGGCTTCTTCACTTCGGGCCGGGCAGGAGCGATTGCGGGACTCGCGTGCGCGCCGCTGGCCGACCTGCTCTCGGGTGCAGCGGGCGCATTTATCGGTTTCGACGCCCAGCTGGCCGTAGACGGCAGCGCCGGACGATCGGTGGCAGGACTCTGTGGCTGCTCACTACTGATCTGACGCGCCATGGGCTGTGCGGCAGATGCGACGGGCTGTTGCGATTGCGGCGGCGGGGCGCGGCCACCTTCGTGCTGGCTGGAGCCGGCGTTGAGAGCGGATAGATCGGCGCGCGAGTAGCTTTCGCTGGCCTCGCCGGCCTCGTGCAGAAACATGCAGTGTCGGTTCTGGCATTGTTCGCCGCGCAAATACGCCGAACAGTACTTTGTGGTACCGAACTGGGCGCGCAGCAGACGGTCGTTGTTTCGCGTACCGTTGACGGCGGCGATGCACAGCTCGGCGTCCTCCTTGCGCTCGTACGTAACGTAAACACCGACGCTGCGCGGGTGCGCCGTATCCTTTGCCTTGCTAACGACAATCTTGATGATGCGTCCGTACTGGCCAAAGTACTGGTCGCCGCGCAGCATCTGCAGCAGCTGGTCTTCGTGCGTTGTCGGACTAAGACCCGTAACGTACACCAGATTCTTTTGCACGACGCGCAGCCCGGCTAGGTGCTTGCGACTGCTGTGGTCGGCCTCGGCCTTTTGCCGCTCCTTCTGCGCCGCCTGCTGCGTCTTCTTCTGCTTGGCCAGCTGCCGCTGCTTGAATGCTTGCGTTTCCTCGGCCGTGATGGCCTTGTAGACGATCTGCGAGTCATTGTAGGGTCGACGACAGGCCGGACACAGACCGTTGAGGTTTTCCTTAACGTTGTGGTAGCAGAATTGGCAAATCTGGGCGCGTCAGTCAAGTCATCTGCGTCTCCACAGCCATCCCGCTCACCTGATATCCACACGGACATGGCCTAAAGCCCTTGTCTGAGAGATCAAACTCTTCCACGCAGAGCGGACATGTCTCCTCCTCGTCTTCGTCTATAAATTGATCCTGCTGATTTCGTGACATGGTTGGAGGAACTGTGGCTGAAATAACACGGTTAGCTGCGATTAAAGCCCAGCGCAGCGGTTGCAATAGCAAAGGGAAGTGGCGAGCACCAGGCAAGGTGTGGTGCAAAGGGAGTGAAATGCGCTATGCCGTTTTAGGTCACCGCGTCGTTAACGTTGCTGCCTCAGGCATAAAATTCCACAATCGGTCAACGTCGGTTGAGCGCTGCGCAATCGCCATGGCGGCCAGAAGTTCAACAATGCGTCCTTTGTGGCTCGCGGCGCAGGTGGCAAAGGACAGCTCGGCTGGTGGCGTTGCGCGCAGGGCATTTGCTACTGCGGTGGTGCGACGGGCAGAGCATCCCCGGCAGCCAGATGAGCTCCCCAACCCGCGAAATGAGCCGCGTGATGCACAGCCGCGGAAGAATGTTCCGGTCGTAAACCCTGCTGGTATGTATAATAGCTTTTGGAAAGGTAAATAGTTGACAAACCTGCAGACAAATACCAAAGTCAAGCTGATGCCTTACACAAATATGGCCAATATCTGCTGTCATGTTTGCCAAAATATATCCAGCAGTATGTTTGACTGCCTGAATATCGTGTTCAGGCGTACTGATAAGTCACAGGTTTTCGGTGTGGAAGGATGAATTGACCATTTACATCGCCCCCAGCGGCGTCATCCCCGTCTTTACCTTTCTCCAGAAGCACACGGCGGCCGAGTACACCCAGGTCTCGGACATCACAGCTGTTGACTATCCCACTCGTGCCAATCGGTTCGAAATTGTTTACAACATGCTCTCTCTCCGGCACAATTCGCGGTTGAGGGTAAAGACTTATGCCGACGAGGCATCTCCTGTGCCATCGATTGCCCTCATGTATGATGGCGCAAACTGGTTCGAGCGGGAGGTGTATGATTTGTTTGGCGTCTTTTTTGTTGGTCACCCAGATCTGCGGCGAATCATGACCGATTATGGCTTCGACGGCCACCCTCTGCGAAAGGACTTCCCGTTGACGGGATACTCGGAGATTCGATTTGATGAAGAGAAGAAGCGTATCGTAGTCGAGCCCCTCGAGCTCACCCAGGCGTTTCGGAATTTTGAGGGCGGCACAGCGGCATGGGAGCAGGTTGGGCAGGGAACGGACAGGAAGCCGCAGGACTTTAAACTGCCAACGCCTAAGCCTGAACCGAAATCAGAAGGTGAACAGAAGAAGTAGTATGTGTATATTTCATTTACTGTCCTAGAGAATCTGAAGACCAAATATCACACTGCAGTCCAGCTGTCGAGTAGGTTAAAGCAGGAGACGGTGTTTCCCCTTTCATATCAGTTCATCGGCTCATGGCATATCATCAGTTCATGCCAAACCCGATAGTTCATGCGGATACATCAGTCCATATCAATATACTGGTTTATGTCAATCTATCAGTTCATGCTAATAAAACATTCCATGCTCATTTAACCATTCGTGTCAATTCAACAGTGCATGTCAATCTGATAGTACATGTTCATCTAATAGTATACTTTAATCTGACATTTCATGTGGTAGCGCTGAGTTACGGAAATAAAGTCCAAGTTGAAACACCCCGCAACGTTATGTATGCCCGAGGCATACATGCGTTGACCCCGCCATGACGCGTTTGCCGCAGCCGCCAACAAGTATGTTCCGACCTCAGACGAACCCAATGGATGACGCAGTTGGTAGGCCAAGAATCTGTCTGTAGAACATACAATTAATAAATCCAGTCAAGGCAACAGACGAGAACCTTACGTCAGAGAACTGGGCCTTGATCCTCGATGTTTGCGATCGCGTCTCGGCCTCTTCAGCTGGGCCATCGAAGGCCATCTCGGCACTGATTAAACGTCTCGCGCACCGCAATGCCAATGTCCAGATCTATTCACTCGGTCTGGCCTACGCTCTCTCCCAAAACTGCGGTCAACCCTTGCATCGCGAACTCGCCAGCAAGGCCTTCACCGATGCGCTACTTCGGCTGGCCAGTGATCGTACCACTCATCCACAGGTAAAGCAAAAGGTTATGGAACGCATGCAGGAGTGGACAGACGAATTTCGCAGCAATCCAGATCTGGGTATAATGGAGTCCGCCTACGGCAGGCTGCGGACTCAGCAGTCGGGCCTGATGCCGCCCAGTAAACCGGGGAAACGGGAGATTAGTAGTGAAGACAGACGACGGGAAGAGGAGGAGCTTCAAATGGCGCTGGAGCTGAGCGTTCAAGAACACAAGGGCGTAAAGGCGACTCAGCAAGGAAGCGGTCAAACGGAAAAAGACGATGGCGGCGCATATGAATCGGTCCAACACGCAACCGCCGGAGCTCAATCTGCGAGAGGAACCGCAGCGACAGTCAGCCGAGTGCGGGCTCTATACGATTTCGTCCCGTCGGAGCCCGGAGAACTGGCATTCAAAAAGAACGACGTGATTGCCGTGTTGGAGTCGGTATACAAGGACTGGTGGAAGGGTAGTCTGAGAGGCGAAACGGGCATTTTCCCACTGAATTACGTAGAGAAACTGCCTGATCTCTCAAAAGAAGATGCCGAAAAGGACGCACAGCTGGAGGCTGAAGTCTTTGGGGAGATTGCAAACGTCGAGAAGCTTCTTGCCCTGCTAAGCGTTGGTGGTGGGCGTCGCAGCGAGCGGGACGAAGAGGAAATTGCCGACCTATACCATCAAACGGTTAGTATCCGGCCAAAGTTGATTGAACTGATTGGGAAATATTCCCAGAAAAAGGGTACGTTGTTCGTCTTGTATCCAATCAGGCTGCTGACTCTCTCAGACGATTACACACAACTAAACGAAAAGTTCATCAAAGCAAGGAGAGACTACGAAGCCTTGCTCGAGGCATCCATGGCTGCTCCACAGCATTACCATTCTGCTGCTTCTCCGCATGGCTATGGTCAAATGCCGTATGACTACCAAAACCAACAGTGGCCTGGACGTCCAATCCAGCATCCACCATAAATTCGATGACGCCAATTGTACATTCAATTTTAGATAACAGAGGTGCATTGTACTACTTGCCTTTTACAATCTTTGCTACAGAATTCAATGGTGCCAGAATCAGGATTTGTTGCTCTGCTGACCTTGCAGAAACTGATAGGCAAAGTACGCAGCAGCGCCGCCGAGGATGAGAAACGCATAGAGGCCAATGCCGAGTCCACCTGCAGATGGAGGTGGTTTCGCTGTTGCTGTCGCACTGTGTGTCTTGGGTGAAGGATCTCCCGGCTGTTCCACAGTCAACTTCATGTCCCACCATTGACGATTGTTTGAACTCACTTGTCTCTTCAGCTCACCAACAAGCATCTTGCTGAGAATCTCACGCGCCTCGTCACTGTGACCAACATCCTCAAAAGCCTCAGTAGCGTCTTGGCCTCCGACATCTAGCAACACTTCTTCTCCACCCCTAAGTTCCAGATACGTTAGTAACGCAGGACTTGGGCTCTGCAATCGTCAAGACATACGGGTGTTCATCCTGTCAATGTCAGCTGCGTCATGACTGGCTTTTCCGAGCCATACGTACAACAAAACTGCCGACATTGTACACCTTGTCGTGGATGACAACTTGCAGATCGTTCTTGGTATTATGCTTGGCGACTTCGCTATACGTGAGCTCGGGAGAAGTGGACATTTTTGCAGTTTTCCGACCAGAGACTTGCTCAAAGTCGTCTACGTCCTTTTACTCGACAAGCGCTTCGGCAATGACGTCAGAGGGGCACGTGATTCAACACGTGCATTTGTGTTTCCATCTTTTTTCTGCATGGCGCAGGCAACGTGTGAGAAATGCACAGCTGGTGAATTGCTACCAACTGCACAGCCGACTGCTGCTCCGCCCTGACTGCGGCAACTGGCACCGTTCTTGGAAGGAACAGAATCGGGCCAATTGCATTGTTCGCACTGTGCAGGGAATGTTCCAGAAATAGCTAGGTAATTGTCTTAAGGCTGAAATCAGCGTAGTTTTGGTGGAGACTTTTGGCCGCTCAGACCAATTGCCCGCTGTTTTGACATACTGTTGCCAAAATTCGTGATTCTAGAGAACGGCCAGGTGAGTTTTGATTGGCTGCACGTGATTTGGAGGTTTCTCAAGCTGGCCTCAAGCAGAAACTGACAGCTGGAGTTCTCGTTATAAAAACGTTACCTGTGCCAAACCTCCTCCATAACCCATACAACCCTCTTGAGTGCAAGCTCACCACACATAGCCATGGCCAGGAGTCACAGCTCACGGCGAGCCGCATCCCCTTGGATGACGGTCTTCTATGTCTTTTCTCTCCTTCTGGCACCGATGCTCCTCGTGGGGCTCATACCCGCTGCACAGGCCGATGGTTCCAAAGAGTCGTCAGTGTCTGGTCCAGGTAAGTCTTGTCTAAGCTCACTGTAGTAAATCGCATCTTAATTTATGGCAGTGATTGGCATTGATTTGGGCACAACATATTCGTGTGTAGGCATCATGAAGGGCGGCAAGGTTGAGATCCTTGTCAATGACCAAGGCAACCGCATCACACCGTCATGGGTGGCATGGAACGATGAAGAGCGTCTGGTCGGAGACGCGGCAAAGAATCAATACGCCTCTAATCCCCAGCGCACCGTCTTCGACATCAAGCGTTTGATTGGCCGAAAATACGACGATAGGGATGTGCAAAAGGACATCAAGCACTTTCCGTTCAAGGTCATAAACAAGGGCGGCCAACCGCGGGTAAAAGTTGACGTCAAGGGCGAGGAGAAGACGTTCACGCCCGAAGAGGTTTCGTCTATGGTATTGGGCAAGATGAAGGAGGTTGCCGAGAACTATCTGAATGAAAAGGTCACCAACGCGGTCGTCACTGTGCCGGCCTACTTCAATGACGCTCAACGTGCGGCTACCAAGGACGCCGGAACCATTGCCGGCCTCAACGTCATGCGCATTGTCAATGAGCCCACAGCCGCCGCTCTCGCCTACGGCCTCGACAAGTCGGACAAGGAGCGCCAAATCATCGTCTACGATCTTGGTGGTGGCACATTCGATGTCTCGGTTTTGACAGTGGACCACGGTGTCTTTGAAGTTCAGGCGACGGCTGGCGACACTCATCTCGGCGGTGAAGACTTTGACCAGCGGGTTGTCGACTGGTTCGTCAAAAACTACAACAGCAAGCACGGTACAGACATCACCAAGAATCCCAAGACCATGGGCAAGCTCAAGCGCGAGGTTGAAAAGGCCAAGCGCACACTTTCCAGCCAAATGAGCGCCAAGATTGAGATCGAGGCCTTTCACGAGGGCAAGGACTTCTCTGAGACGCTCACTCGCGCCAAGTTTGAGGAGCTCAACAACGATCTCTTCAGGAAGACGCTGAAGCCCGTGGAGCAGGTGCTCAAAGACTCGAAGCTGAAAAAAAGCGACATTGACGATATCGTTTTGGTTGGTGGGTCTACTCGTATTCCCAAGGTTCAGGCCATGTTGGAGGATTACTTTGGCAAGAAGGCCAGCAAAGGAATCAATCCTGACGAGGCTGTTGCCTATGGTGCTGCCGTCCAGGGCGGTGTTTTGTCTGGCGAAGAAGAGGTAATTTCTGACCCTTTCGAGTCTTTGCGAGTTCTAACATCTGATGCAGGCCAAGGATCTTGTTCTTATGGACGTCAATCCGTTGACTCTTGGCATTGAAACTACAGGTGGAGTCATGACCCATCTGATCAAGCGTGGCACAACAATTCCCACGAAAAAGAGCCAGATCTTCTCTACGGCTGCCGATAACCAGCCCATTGTCCTCATTCAGGTCTTTGAAGGCGAGCGGTCTATGACAAAGGACAACAATCTTCTCGGCAAATTTGAGCTCTCCGGTATTCCGCCTGCGCCACGTGGCCAGCCCCAAATTGAAGTCACGTTCGAGCTAGATGCCAACGGCATCTTGCGTGTAAGCGCGGCCGATAAGGGCACTGGCAAGAGCGAATCTATCACCATCACCAACGACAAGGGCAGATTGAGCGCTGAGGAGATCGAGCGCATGGTTGCCGAGGCTGAGAAGTATGCGGAAGAAGACAAGGCTACTCGCGAGCGCATCGAGGCCCGCAATCACTTGGAGAACTACGCATTCAGCCTCAAGAACCAAGTCAATGACGCGGAAGGCCTTGGCGGCAAGATCGAGGAGGACGACAAGGAAGCTATTCTTGAGGCTGTCAAGGAAGCACAGGACTGGTTGGAGGAGAATGCGCAATCGGCTGACGCTGAGGCGTTTGAGGAACAGAAACAGAAGCTTTCTGATGTCGCACACCCAATCACCAGCAAACTGTATGGTGGCGGATCTAGCGGCGGTGCAGGGGGCATGCCTGACTGGGACGAGGAGCCGTCCAGCCATGATGAATTGTAGTTGGCGTTGGTGTAAATGTTAGAGTGGGTTCCACGGGAAATGTATACAGCCAAGCAATGAAATAGTCTCACGTCTGCATGTACAGTTGTTTCATAATGCGTCAGTAGTAGAGCTTGAATCACACAGCATAAAGTTGGCCAATTGAATTAGCAAAACTAGGGCGGGTTACCAATTTGAAACTGTCAGTCTAGTGCGTAGGGGATACCATTCAATGATGATGGGAGAAGAGACCAGCCAAACTAATCTATTGTACGGTTTCGATTCTGCAATACACCCCCTCCTCGATTGAAAGCTGGTAAGCAAGTTGTCCATCAACCCATGCTGTCTCCAAGGCCATGACAGAGCCGAGAACCATGTGTCGGAATGGTGAGCCTCCGAGGACTAAAGTGGAGCGGATATCAACGACTAGTGTGTTCACTTAACTTTGACCGAAAGGTGAATCTAGATGTCTATCTCTATGTGAGGTGAGGTTTCGAAACCTTCCCCACACTACCTCAGTCTAACCGCATTCGCCAGGACAACGTCAGCGAACCATGCCCTTAAGCATGAACGAGACAATGACCCATCTCAGGGTAAACTTCCTCTATAGAGGTAAAAACCCTGAGAAGTTTCGACTTCTATCTACAGTTCGGGTCATGGTAGGTGCCACATCCTTCTGACAGAGCGTTACCAGGAGATATCTCTAGGTGAACCCGCTCCGCATGAACCATATATTGGTGTCTATCCGTGAATCATTTCCTGGGATATTTAGCGACTGCGCAAGGTCTTTGGACCGCACATCGTGGCCTGCGTGGTGCTTCGGCCTGGCAATTTTGTCGAATCTGGCTAGGAAGCAATATCGATTGTTGGTGCCCTTCACGTCTCGAGGCGGTGTTGTAGTTTGAAGCTTTGTGCCGCGCACAAAATAAACTTATGCCAGTCCCTCATCGTCCTAGCTTCGTGCACCATTGACCAGAGGTGCACGTGGGTGCACTGCAAAATTGCGCGCAGGCTATTCCTCGACTCACCGCTTGCCGCCCGTAAGCCTCCTGAAAACACGCAGAAAAGTGTTCAATGGTTCCAACAGAACACTTGTCCTGAGACACGCGGAGCGCATAATATAAGCCGATAAGTTCATGCATGTGCCAAGAAATTCGCGCACGGATCTCCCCTGACACGTGGCCTGCACGGTCTTGTCTTTGAAGCCTACTTTACCACTTACCATACGTCTTGTCGCTACTTTGACGCAAAACCGCGTGATACCGATCACATCATACATACCCGAGCGTGGACTCACTGCCTTGACAATCATATTTAGCGCTTGGCGGCCGACATCGGTGCTGTTTACGGAGGCCCATAATTGACTGCCAATCAAGTTACGGGTTTCCCGGAAACAACGCACGGACTAACAATAATACGTGGTCCGTGGTGTGCCCTCGCATGAATACCATGTTGGATTCAAGCATCGCCGCTAGCGCGTATGCAGGGCACTTGCATAGCAAGTCAGCGATACCTCCTACACTACCAGCTGCACCCTAGATTATTCCCTTCACAGAGATTTTCGCTCAGGGTCATGTCATATGTGACACGGCGAATGCGGCCTGCTAGTATACGACGTGACGTCACCGGCCCACCGGTACAGAATTTTCATTCTGAACGTCCCCTCATTTGAGATAGATAGTCATTCACACTGTCACATCGACACTGGTATTGACTCATCTTCATCTGCATCTGTCCTGTCCCTGTTGTCAATTTCCGTCTATCGCTTAGTCCTCTTAATTCGGGACGCTGCGCACTCCCATCAACGAGAGCCTTATCGCTACATACCATTCCCAATTGCCCCTTATGCTTTTACACCGCAACATAAACTTCCCGCCTGCTTGATAAACACTTGCAAGTATATACATAATCTCGGACGAGTGCTGCCTTCCCAAGACTTTCGCTGAGGTTATCAGGTCATGATAATGTACAGCACCTACCCCGTGAGTGGGCGCACACAATAAGCGCTGACAATACGAGGCGCATAAGGTCAACTTTCTTTTGAAGGACTTCCACAATCTCAAACAGCGATTCTACAACTCCTGGCACGGGCCAAAGTCAAGCCCAACCTTCCCTCAGACGTCAACGACCGCTGCGTTGAATCTTTTGAGGAGACACTTGCTCTGTCAAGTATCTATGTTAAGCGGATCCTAGAAGTCAGCGGTATACTGCTGGAGGGCGTTTCAGCACACGAATGCGACAAAGTTCTTCATTGGCCGTATTAGGAAGAAGATGTAGTTTGTCACCTGTTACCAACATTTAGTCAAAACCATCGACACCCGAACAATGCCTTCCTCGTCACCATCTTCTTCACCCCACTCCCTCTCCAATGGCAAAAACTGGCGTGCCAAGTCCACCTATACGCCAATCGTCGCCAATACCCGCAGTCGCCACCGCGGGTACGACACCTTTAACGAGGCTTGCAGTGTAGGTGCCTATCGATCCACAACCCAGGTCCCTGGTGTGTCACTTCCTGATGCAGGATGATTGCTTCTCCTTATGCAGCATGTTCGCACTGCCTGAACAGACTCTGACCGCAGCACTGAATGTGACGGCCTAGTCACTCGGCAGGCTGGAAGAGGCGGTCAAGGAAGCAAGACCTGGAGGAGCAGCAATATTGCTCCGACTGCATGGCGTCTCCATGACCTGTGGTGCGTCGGACGCTATAAGGACGCAAAAAACCATCCCTTCACCTTTCCAATCCGGCCATATCCATTTTTTGTAACGGCCTTTCCGTGACCATTGGTTCTGATACATATCAGCGTTGTCTGTCTGTCCCTTTGGAGGTTATACCTCACACCACAAACCCTTATGCACGTTGACTCTTTAAACTGGTCATTCTAAGACACCGTGGAGCTACAACTGGACCGGGAACATGATGCGTATCGCTGCCTTCGCGAAAAGAATATGGATGGGGAGTAAACAGGAGTAGAAGCGGAAGCGATATACGGTGTACCATTACGCTGAATATTGTCGAGTGACGACCCAAGCGGATAGGGACTGTGCAGGTCGGAAGGTACGAATACCTCCCTAACATCGTGGCAAACAGTCTTGTAGTAGTAGGCAATGCATTCAACACCAAATTCATCTCATTTCAAGTTTTGAGATGTATAGATTCCTATATGACTAATCCACAAGAATTGACGGTGGCCGCTCATGGAGGCACATTTGTATGAGAGTCATGTCCATATGACTCATATTTACAAAAAATATTCGTCTCTCGCTGAACTATATCGTTAGTTGTAGAATCTGCAGGATCAAAATCTTGCACACGGAACTACAGGCTTGAAATGATTTGGCGCCATTATTGTGATACCGAAAGACTACACTTAAGCCTCTGCCCAGTCATTCTCCTTCCTCCCTACTCCCCTGGAAACTTTCCGAAAATCCACTTGTAAGCAAGTGGGTCTTTTGCCATTTCCTCGTCAAACAAGTCTGCCCACAAGCCCTCCTTGTAAAAATCATATGGTAGCGTTCGTGCCTCGTGCGAATCGACCGCAACTGAATCTTTGGCAGGCTGCTGCGGCGACTGCACCGAAGTAGGAGAGGAGTGACGATTGCCCATGGTTGCTAGGAAGGCGTTGCGAGACATCTTGGTATCGCACCCCTGTTTGGTGGTGGGCACTTGACGGTATACCCCCGCGGCTTGCGCTTCGTGATAAGTGTTATACCCCTGATACCAACCGCGGGTATCCTCATTGATGGGAGTATAATTTGAGTTTCGGCGCCAATCGTTGGCAGGACGGGTGCCGGTGCTTGCGATGCTATTGGTGTCCTTGATTAAGTTGGCATGGGCCGCGCGGATCTCTTCATGAGTATTGTAGCCATGGTATCGGTCACGAGCACTGGCATGAATCGGAGTGTAGGTCGAGCGGGAACGCCAATCACGACCTGGAGAGTAGCCGGGAGTGTTAGACATCTTGTTCGAAGGATTTAGATAGTCGTGGTGTGGAGTGTCCGAGAGGGAACGGGATGTGGGAAGTTGAAGGTTGAAGGGGAAACACATACTATATGAAGGGTGGAGGATCGAACTCTACTCAAGTGAGCCCTGGAGCCAGTGAAGCAACTTCGACATTATAGTTACCCGCAAAGTTTGCTTAGGTCACATGTGTGCAAACCCATTTTACACCTGAGTCTATCTGGCGGCACTTCATTTCACTTACAAGTAAACTTTTCTTTACTTGAGGGGAACTCCAGCTATAAGAACCAAACCCATCCTCCTCTCCTTGCAAAACTCTCCAAACCATCTTCCCCGACAACCTTCTAGCATCACCACAAAACACCACTTTAGCCACACTGCTCAACACGCTTATCCGTCATGCCTTCCTCGTCATCGCCCTTCACTGGCAATGATTGGCGCAAAAGCTCAACATACAAGCCGATCGCTAACAATGCCCGCGGTCGTTACAACGGATACGACACTTTTATCCAGGCGCGTGCTGCCGGCGCCTACCGCTCTGACGCCACAAAGGGCCAAGTTCCCTCCGGGCCAAATAGATCTGAAGCCAAGGGCCACTTGGTCGTGCGCGGCGACTGCTTTTCGTTGTGCAGCATCTTTGGACCAGCGAAGAAGGCCCCCGCCACTACGAAAAAAGTGGCAGCCAAGCCCTCCTTCAAGCCCAAGGAAACATTCGTCAAGGAGTCCAGAGCTGAAAAGGCAGCTCGTCTTCTCCCGCCCTTGAGTATGGATGTACGCGTCCAAGCTGGGTCGTGTTATGGAATTATGCAGCTGCAGTTGGAGCTGGAGCCGGATACGTATCGCTGGTTTTACGGTAAAGAGATGGATGAGGAGTAAACAGGATGGGGAACGGGAGCAAGACACGCGTATGTACAACTACTGTTTCATGAACAATCGATTCCTTCTGTGACTTTCTCAACGTTTTGCAATCAGATCAAATATTTGTCGCATTTCTTAGAGTTTTGTAACGATCTGTGTCATTCTCCGCTGCGAACGCAATTTTAATCAAACTTCATACGCAACTAGTGCTACACGCAGACAGCAGACATGCCCAATTGAAGAAGCCGGTCTACAGCTGTTTGCAGCACTTTCTGTGCGTAGAGTATGGATTAGAAATGTGCACACAGTGTGTGAGACTTCCAGCAAAATAATTTATAACAAGGAGAAAAATTCGTTAAAGACTATAATCCAGCCCGTACCTGTACCTATTTAATCCCTCATAAACTCCACCAAGACGGGATAAACCAGCTCAAACGCCCTCAACAAAGATTCATGAATCTTCGACCCCGTAAGCACAACCTTCCCGTTCCCAAATAACATAACCGTCACCTTCGGCTCGAAGACATGATACACCAACCCCGGAAAGATCTCCGATTCGTAGACACAAATCAGCGCATGTGTCCTCGCAAGAGCATCAAGATTCACCCCGAACCCGACATTACAGGAAGCAACAATGTTTTCAACCGCGTAATCCTCGAATCTCGCGTTGAATCCCGCTTTTTCGACCATGCGTGCGAATTTTAGCGTCGCAAGTCTGCTGGTCGCGAGGGAGTTAGTGCCCGTTACGATCATCTTGCCGGAGGAGAAGATATTCGCAGTACTCCGCGGGGACCGCATTCGCATTACCACTGCGTGAAAGCGTTTTGGGTTATATTCGGTGTTGTTAGCACGGAGGGCGAGTTCGTAGAGGTCGATAATCGTATCGAGGTTGACGCTAGAGACGACGTTTCTGGTTGGTGGAGTCAGAGATGGGAGGGTTAGTGAGACGGTGGACGTACTGAATTTTTGGGATGGGGATAGATGTGGTTGGGTCAGTGGACGTTGTGGTGGGTTGAGTTACTTCGTCTTCCAGTGCGTCGTGGAACCGTCGTGCAGCGCGGGCGCTGGTGAGATTTGTCTGGCAGAGGCGGTGCATGATTGGTTTTGTATATGTGGTCTTTGGATGTGTCGATGATGGGGTAGGTATTTAGAGTATGGGGAATGAGGTACGGGGAGGAACTGGCTCGATGTACATGGCTTAGATTCAGGCACCATGCTCCATGTCAGGGCTGCTAAAGAATTGATAAAATAAATATCTTGGCACGTTTTTGGCCTCAGGCACCATTTTATCATAAAAACTGGCGGCATCCATTGACGACAAAATAATGCCCGAGGCTAAAAAAGCGCCAAGATATTTCTTCCATCTATTCTTCAACAGCCTTGCTCCATGCTGGGCACGTCTACGTTACCATCACATTTGTTACAGTGAGGCTAGTGATCATGTATCTTGTGCAGTAAGGCATTGCTTTGCCTCGTCAGGACATGTACGACTGTGTAGTGAATTGCGTTGTGGAACCGGAAGAGCTTTCAAGGTGACCGTCGCAGGGATAGATATTTTTGTGTTACCTACTTCAATGCGAAGAGTTGAGAAAACCTTCATGTTTTCACGCGCCCTCTCTGGTGATTCTTACAGGCAAGCCTTCTCGTTTTATAATTGTTTCATGGGCGCGGTTTACCAGGCGCGCACTATACAGACAAGGGGCTCTCGTGCAGGAGATCATGAGTATATAGCTGGCCCTCTGGCCCTCTCTAGCTTCCATACGAGACAATATCTTTCTTGAACCTGAGCACATGCACGTTCCCGGTGCTTTCCTTTGCAGTAATGGGGCCGCGTTATAGGCACTCCGACCTGAAGTATAATATTGGCCATTCGAGGCGAGTCTTGATGTCGCACAGTGCTAAAAGACCTGAACGCTGTCATCACATTCGTAACGAAGCCATCTTCACTGCAATACATGACTGACTCGTTCCCTGCAGCATAAACTGTGAACAAAAGACCACTTTTGCTACTGAACATCATTCTCATCGGCACTAGCGTGGTAGTAAGAGTGACGTACCATACGTTATCAGAAAATGGCCACAAGTCGATGACAGTAGGGCAAAGAGAAGTGAGGAGAGAACCAAGAAGCCGTATGCATGCTGATTTGTTTAGTGCTCCATATGTCAATTCTGGCTTGAATAATATAAAGCTTGTTGCAAAGTTAAATAAACTCTGTTGACAAGCCTTTTTGTACAATTAAGAAGTATTTCTCATTGAGTAATCACTCTTGCGACATGAGCAGCAAAATAAGGGCAAGGAAAAATGCCATCTCATAACCGAGAATGTAATGTTGTCTATTTCGCGCCAATCCGTCGTTCTCTCCGTCATCAGACTTATTCACCATAATTTGCTGCCCTAATGAAGATCGTTTGCACGAGCGGCACTATCGCATGGTAGGATGCGTGACGGCTGAGCTCTTGGTAAACGAGGCAAACATGATAGCACGGTGAGCCTCATGCCAGATGAGTTAGATCGGTGAAGTTAGAACGCCCGAGGCTTCGCAGAGCTTTCTGCCTCATAGAGGAGTTTTCCCCTGTGACACGATCACGTCATCGCGTGGTCGCAGCAAATGCGGTCTGGCCAACTGTAGGACTGTGGAAGACGTTGCGTTAGCTCTTAGCACGTAGAGACGTACACAATTACACACACCTTTTGACCCAGACTTCGCGTCTTACATGGGAGAGGTGGAGCAGTAGAGACTTCATAGTCACGTATTTTAAGACACGGCTGAAGCTCAATGTAAGAAGTTCTCCTACTATAGTTAGTGACAGATACTGAGCGTTGTGGAAACAATAGTCAACCGTTCCTAAACAGGGATGCCAAGTTTAAGATCCCCTGGGTAGAGAAAAGTCCGTGCAGTGCGTATAGGCCGCTTTGAAGCTCGCGCGGGTAGAATGCGACCTTTGAAATTCAGCGAGAGGTGGATCACGACTAATGCTACCTGTGGCGGCGTAATTGAAAGAGTTAGCGCTGACTGTGCAATTTCGGCAAAACTTCGTATTACTTTCTCAAATCACAAATCTTTCATATCACAGAGGAAGCGACGATATTCGCGAAACCAAGAAATTCGCAATATCCTTCACAATATCATCGCATCATTCGTCCCGATTCCACCCACTCCATCGCTATACAATCAAAGATGCGACGTCGTAAGGGCGCCAAGGGCAAAACCAAAAAGCATGGGGAACCTGCCGTGCGAAGATTGAATGTGATGCTTTCAAGATAAATGCAACTACGGAAAACTTAGACCTCTCCACGAAAACGGCAGTCTCCAAGTCCGTTCAGGCATAAGTTTAGGACGACGTGGACGATGAGCGTGAGCCGAGTTTGAAGGTTACCTACCAAGCAGAAGACAACCAACCCTCAGAGTGCGCATTAAAACGATTGGCGAGAGGCAATCCTCATAAAAGGAGAAGCGCACCACCCTTAGCAAGGAGTATCAAAAAGCCCAAGTGGTGGCTGGCCAGAGACGCGTGCAAAAGCGAAGACAAAAAATCGAAACCATCACGCAAGACAGTGCCGCGCCCATGTGGGGCATGGAAGAGTTAATCGTCCGACTGGTCGCACTGATGCTACAAGTCGAAGACGATCCCGACGTGGAGCCTGCAACAGAGCTCCTACACAAAATGGTTTATCAAGCCGACAACAATTCCCCACTCTTGAGGACCAGATCGATGTCTCTTTCCGTATTGTTCACACCCTCATCCCCGGAGACGGTGCGCCGTTCCGCGCCCCAAGAACCGTATATCGGCAGTATTGATTGCATGAAGCTATTGCTAGAAGGAATCCGCAAAGTGCTCTCATTCCTGCAAAACGCCAGCGCAGACGTCGAACACATGTATGTCGAATCGACTACATTTCATGAGTTTGTCTCCACAGCCGGAGCCGCAAGGCTTATGCGAGAGTTGAGAGATGTGATGTCTTTGCAAGAGCCCTAATGTCAAACAGTGTTCGATGCTCGTTGTATTCTCCAACAAAGTGCCATGGAAAGCCTGCAGGGGCTGGACTGTATGGGAGGAACTGGCAAGAACGAGGGATTGGAGCGAGATACTTTGATCATGAAAGAAGAGGTTGAGAAATAGCAAAAGCAGGCAGGGCATCTTCTTCTTGAGAAGATCGAGTTTGGCTTTGATGAGGCCGAAAAGAGACAAATGTTCCGCAGATGCAAGGTGTATTCTGCTCTCATAGATCCTGCGAATTTTCCTAGGCCGTCCGACGACGAGTGTGCGGTTGCTCAGTTTGAAAATCTTGTGGAAGAGAGCGAAAACATTACGCAGAAATTAGCCAAGGGAACTATCCCAGCTGTGAGCAAAACACCACAAGAGCCTTCCCCACCCAGTGAAGAATCGAGCGCTGAAGACACCAAAAGCAAGGCTGCAAAAGAGACACTATAGCTTACAAAAGGCCAAAAACGGCGGTGTTACGAGCTGTATGCCCCGGCGGAAGCAGATGTCGTACCCAAAGAAGCAGGGTCAAGATCAGAGAACAAGCCCAAAGCGAACGGCGAGGTCGAAAGAAGCAACAAACGGGATGGAAATGCCTTCAATGAAAGTCAGTCTCTTCAGATGGTCAGACCTGAAGCAGGCAACGACGCTGCCGCAAGAGTGAAAAAATGAATCCGCAGTAAAGGACGATTGCAATAACGAACGAAACTACCGCAAAAAAAAAAAAAAAAAAACCACAAGAAAGTGACGCCATCACATCAAACGAGCCAATGAGTAGTCCCCAAGCGAATACCCAGCAAGAAAATCATGCTGTAGCTGAGCTATTTCAATACCAAACACTGCTTTGATAGTGCTAGAATAGCAAGGTACAACAACGGAGACTCTTCGTGAAATGTAGTTTTTTCAAAAGAGTCACTTGACGTGCAAAGTGAGACCCTTAGCTTGTAAAATATCGATATGGCACATCTTCAAAGCAAGAGCTTTCAAGGAAACTCGTTTATAGCCACGTTGGATGGTTGTGTGTCGCGCATTTTACGTTATATCTGGCTTGCGCGCAGTATGAATGTGCGCACGCAGTGGGGAAGCATTGCAAAACTAACCAGAAGTTGAGTAACTTATGGCACTGATGCCTTTCGCGCGGGGGTATCGCCTGTAGCGATTTGGCTCCCGAGTGTGAGAGTGCGCAGCGGCCCGAAGAGGACGAAGCGATAGACAGAAACAGGGACAGGACAGATGCAGATGGATATGAGTCAATACCAGTGTCGATATGACAATGTGAATATGACTATCAGTTGAAGGATGTGTCACGTGATGACTATGTACAGCATCCTTTCATGTATGCAGCACAAATAACAATACTATTATTCATGTCTTAGTGTACTCACACTATCAGTTCGTCCCCTTTAACTCTATCTATCTCTATGAGGGGACGTCAGAATGAAAATTTCTACCGATGGGCCGGTGACGTCGCGTCGTACACTAGCAGGCCGCATTCACCATGTCACACATGACATGACCCTGAGGGAAAACCTCTGTGAAGGAAAAACCCAGGGTGCAGCTGGTAGTGTAGGAGGTATCGCTGACTTGCTATGCAAGTGCCCTGCATACGCGCTAGCGGCGATGCTTGAATCCAACATCGCCAAGACAGCCCCTCTCAACTGTACTCCACTCTGCGTCAAATCATCTCCCCAAACCCACAATCACAAACACAACGCTTCTGTACGTTATATGAACACGCTAACAACAAAAATATCCACTATGCTCCTACGATCATCTAAAAACGCGTCTAATCAACCCCCCCTCCTCCTTCTTCCTCTCCTTAATTTTGCTCGTCTCCTTCGCCCTACTCGAATGATGGCTCTTCCCACTTTCCGAATGCACCTTCTTGCTCTTCTCATCCTTATGTTTCTTCTTCTTTTTATCCTTCTTCAAATCCTTCTCAGTAAGAACCCCCTCACTAACCAGCGTCTTCGCAGCTTTCTGCGTGATGAACTCGCCCTCACCTGATCCGCCCTCCATATTAGGATCGAGAACGATCCCTCGTCTCCAGAGTTCGATTCCATCAAGCTCTTGCAGCTCTTCCGGCTCATCAGGGGCTTCGATCGTGTTGGAGGTGAAAGCTTCCACGGCGTTGGCCTTGGATTCTCGGATCTTCTTTACGATTTTGTATCCGCCGAGCATGACGATTGTGATGCCGACGCCTGCACCAACGGCGATAGCGAACTGGGGGGATGCGAGTAAGGCGACGATAGCTGGGAAGGAGCTTTTGAGTGACATGAGGGCACCGGGAGCGAGTTTGCTTGCTAGAGTTGAGATTTCGGCGAGTGCGAGGCCAACGGCGGCGAGGGATTCGGGGTCTTTTTGGAGGTTGGTAATTGTTGTCGTTACACTGTGTGAGACACAGGAGAGCTCGTCGAGCATGACTTGTAGGGATGACATCTTCTCCCGGAGCATGACTTCGTTTTGGTGAGGTGTGGTTCCTACTGGGGGAGGGACGAATGGACCATAGGCTAATGCCATATCGACTTCTTCTTTAGTCTGCTTGGGCACAGCTGTGGCTGGCGCAGCGATGGTTGCTGTGTGGCGTCGCGTCAGCTCCCCACAGGGGCGGGAAGGGACGGAGGAGGCATTGTCGGGGGTAAAAGTCTCGGTATATCCCCTCTCTAAGACGGGCCGCGAGGTGCCAGATCCCCGCTGAGATCCAGATCCTCTTCGTGAAGCTGCGGCATCATGAGAGTGCTTCCGAAAGTGACTGCCCTCGCCTCTTGTGCTGCGTTTGTTGCTTTGCGATGCGGATTTCGCGGCTTCAATGCGCCGAATCTCGTCGACGCGTCGAAAGGCCTTGATCTCAGCTTTCTTTTCGTCGTAGGCTAGTTTAGCGTCCTTGAAGACGTTGACGAGATGCTTGGAGGTCTTGATAACCTTGCCGGATTGATTGACAATGGTTACTGTTTGGTTGAGGGGCATCGTCACACAATGCAAGGCGCAGTGTTTGATGCTCTTAATGGCTTTCTGGAGAACGAAGGAAGTGGGTTTTTTATTATGAGTGGAACAGGGTCACCGGACCCTTTGGGCATCTCTTCTCTTGATTATCTACCCAACCGACGCCTATTGGCCAGAACCAGCCACACACAGGTGAGCCACACACGGCCCCTGGAAGCCAAGCCATTTTCTGCATGGGTGGCTGAGCACATGGCGGATGACACGCGTCACCACCTGCTTTGGGCTTAGCGTGTCCGGTTGACATACGTCATCTGCACGCCTCACGCCATGACCCGTTGACATCAACCGTCACTGACACTGTTCTCCCAACGATCGATAGAGCGCATTCGTGGTCCATAAACCTGTAGAGAACAAATCTCCCATTTTTCGGATGTCCTGTCAGGCTGCCAATTCAACACCAAATTGTGTGCATTAGAGATTGGATTTTAGGTACAAAAATACCAGACAAACTCTCCGGTCTACGAAAGGTGAAAAGCACCTTGACCTTCCTTGATCGCCACCCCAATTTTCTCTCGCAAAATCTCTAGGCTGCTGTAGTCTGGCATTTTCAGGTAATTGGCGCAAGTCATGACGCTTGGCAGGTAATCATCCGAAGTCAGGGGAGGTTCGCTGGGCTTGCAGACCACCGTAAACATGGGCGTCAGGGCTTTGAATCCTTGGAAATAGTCAGCTCAGCTCAATGAACTCTGACTCACGATACTCACCGCCGATAGGCAGCTTGGGGCTGCCAGTGACAAACTTCAAAAAGTCTCGGCGTTCCTGGGGCGTGTATTCGGACATGACTTGCAACAAGTTGCGTACGCTCTTGCTGTCCAGGTTAAAACCGTGATCGGCCTTGATGGAATCGAGCAAAAGCTCCAAAGACCAGTCTTCTTCTGCCTTCCCAAACAACATGACCAGCTCGTCTGGAGTGAAGGCCTTCAACGCCGAAAAAGGAAAGACTTTGGAGAAGCCGCGTTTGAAAGCATCGGCTTGTTGCTTCACACCAGACCCCACTGTGACCTCAATGACTTTTTGCACATATAGGTCGATGTTGTCAATAGTGACATCCTTCGTTGCACCCCCAGGCACAAGCTCAATGTGCGGATAGCCCGGCAGTGTAAACTCTAGACCCAAATCTTCGATGGTAGCATCATGCACCCGGACATGTTTCAATTTAAGCTGCTTTTGCTGAGCAGAAAGTCGCTTGTCTTTGACGATTTCTTTTTTGATGACAATGTACTTGCTGAGCATTGCGAGAGACTGAGCCAAATCCGGGTCCACCGCGGCTACTGCGCGAAGTGACGGAGTCTCAGTACCGATCTTGAAGAAATAGGGATTGAAGTTCACATCGATGATGCGGGAATCAAGCATAGAACGCGCAACAAACCTGCCCAGTACCTTAAACATGTGCAGTACACGCTTTCCCTCCTCAGTTGTGGCCATTTTGGCCGTCATAGGCGCGGGGAAGAGACCGGTCTTACTGTAGGCATATTCGCTCGTGTTTGCCAGGCCGTTCGTGCGCCACATATTTGTCTTTTTGGCGCTGAATTCGTTGGAAACGGTAGAGTAGAATTCCAACGTGGGCCCTAGACCGGTACCGACCTCTCCAAAATACTCAACCTCAAGCACGCTTTGCAGATGACCGTAGAGCTCCATGACCTTGATAGCGGACTCTAGGATACGCTCTCGCTGAATGCGCACCTTTTGGCGCTGTACCCTCGACAGTTGCAGTCTCTCCACACGAACACGCCTTGCCTCATTGTCCAGCTGAGAGCTCTGCCAACGTGCCATTGAACGGCTGTACCCGAAAGAGGTGGACTGAAGGAGCAAGTGGCGAGTTTGAAAAGGGAAGAGAAAAGGGAACAGTCGGGTCAAATCCTCGATCCAGGTGGGAAGACACTGGCTAGCCACGATGAGAGGCTCGTCCAGCTGTCTATTAAGCTTCGCCGTCAGCTTAGTGTTGATAAACTGCGACTGGGCTTCTGCTTGAGATCCCGCAGTGTCCTTGAACTTGTGCAGTATGCTCATCAAGCGCAGGATGGTACACGTGAGCGGGTGTTTTTCAAGTGAAGTGGGAAGACCGGATTCGGTGTCGGATGAGCTTGCATTACTGGACGAGGCAACGCCCGGCGAGCTCGGCGGCGGACCTGGCGCCTTCTTGAACTGAATTGCATGTGTGGTGGTCCAGAAGTTGCGGGACGATACTTCAACATCCTGGCCAAAATGGCACGCCTTAAAAACTGTTGTATCGTTTGGAATCGGCCGACCATCAACACTAAACTCAATGTGCCAGTCTTGCGGCTCTGACTGCAGCGCCGAAGCGTAGCTCAGCTGTCGGGCTGGCGTCGGCGTGGCTTCCCGTGGGGAGGGTTGACGAGCAGCCGGGCGGCTCTGGCTCGAAGCAACTGTGGACGGTGTCTGGATGCGAGACCCATTGTCTGTACGAGCAGTGACTTTTCCGGAATTGCCGACCTCGACCGTGACGGCAGATGGATCCGCAGAGTCCTGCTCCAGCCCACCGTCCTCCAGCTCGTCAACCAAAGCATCCAGATCGGCGTCCAAATCATCGTCATCGTCATCTTCCTCCTCGATTTGGGCTTCGTCGACACACTCAAGCGGCTCCTGCGACTCTTCTTCGTTTGCGGGTGGCGGCTGCGTGGAAGCACCAGCCTGGGACGACTGCCTACGCGACCTTCCCGGTCGACTGGAACCTTCTCTTGTCATCAATGGCCAATCATCGTCCGGCCTTGAAGTACTGGCCCTGCCGCCAAACGGATTGCCAGTATTTCCACCAGCAGGCGATTCAGTCGACCCAATTCTGCGGCTAGCGGCGGCGATGCTATAAGCCGCAGCCATCATACTATGTAAATGCTCGCGGCGTGCACTTCTAGGACGCTCCATAGAGCTCATACGCGGTCGTAGATAGCTGTCCAAAGCTTTGAACGTGGCAACTGCATGAATGGACACAATGATATTGCGTAGATGGCTTGGAATGCCGGAATTCTCATCAGCAACCAGTTTAATGCGCAGCTGCTTTGAAAGCATCATGGCCGCCGAACTGCGGCTACTATCCGCAGTGGGATGCTGGACGGTGAGAACTTCAAAGTGCTCCGCACGGCTCAGTAAGTCTTGCAACTTTGCCACAAAGATGCTGAATGGGGAAGCTGACGAGCTTCCTTTGGGCATAAATGCCTCCTTCAGGTCACCTTGGGCTTTGCTGGCCAGCTTCTCATCGTTCGTCTCAAAGATGGACAGCAACACATTCACGATGTTAGACGCCATCAACTCGTAACTGGTAATGCCCTCGAGGGCACTCCCGTCAAAATATCGCGCAAGACGTGCAAAGACATTTGGACCGCCTGTAGCAGTATCATCGCTGTACGCCTTTTGCAAATCAGCGGCAAGACTCTGGAGGCTGTCGAGCACATGGGACGCCTTTTCACGCATCTTTGGAGAGCCCTCGTTTCCGTGCGTCGCGATAAATTTTTTAGCCCTCATCGTGATAACGTCGTCGGGAAGAGGAAAAGCTCGAAGCATAGCGGCCCTATAAGCGTGAATATCCTCATCCTCATCCTCATCGTCATGATTGTGATCGTCTTCTCCGCCGTACTCATTCCCAACATCTTCCCCGTCTTCGTCATCCTCGACTTCATCGCCCTCGCCCTGTTGAAGCGGACGTTCAGCCAGCTTAGCGATCTCGGCCATGACACCCTCGCGGTAAAACTGCGGGCGGTAGATGGACTCTAGTCGCTTGAGCAGTAATTCGGCAGCTTGCAGAGCATAGGTAACCAATGAGGAATCCTCGTGTTGGGTGAGAATGGACGCCAAGTGGGACGCGTAAGGGACTCCACAAAGGGCTTCTTCTAAGATGTTACTGTCCAAGTTTGACAGCATCTTGAGCTGAGCATCCAAAACCTTTTGGCGGACTCCTAGGTTCACAGTGCTGGTAAACGTGTACATGAGGGTGGGGAAGAGGATCACGGAAAAGCGTTTGACTTCATCTGGACAGCCCTTGAGCAGTTCCAGCTTCTTCTCATTAGGCGCCTTTTTAGAACGAGTGGACATTGACACCGACGGTGGTCCGGACTGAGGCTTGGTTTGCAAGTCATCCAGAAAGATCAGATCGTCTCGGGCAATGGTCGGCAACACTTCGCAGATGACGTTTAGCGTCTCGTATATTTGCGCCTTGGGCGTGCGGATAACAGCTTGCATGATGATATTCTGGTCAATTTCGGACGCAATGTTATCCATGCCAGCGGGTGCAGAGACTCCGGTGAGAATCTGGTAGAGAGTATCGACAACATTCATTTTCAGCAACTCGACAGACAAGCGAGGACTGGCACGAGCGCTGATCGAAAGCAGACGGAGAAACTGCGTGTGGATGGCGGGGCCAATCATGTTGGTCGAGCCAGGCAGCAGGAGGCGGAGAACAGCCTGAAGCAGTTTGGCCCTGACCAGCTTTTCCAGCTTGTCTGGCGACGACTGGAAGCTGTCGACGATGCGGGATACGCACAGCGACGTCTGCTCCACAACTTTTTGGTCGCTGCCACCCAGTGTGTCCTCCAACGTGGGCATTACATCGAGCACGGCAGGGAAGTGCTCTTGCTGGAGGTTCCGGCAGCAGTTGGCTGCCGTCGTCACCGCCGTTCGCTGGGTGCTGGTGGCAAAGAAGTCAAGGTTGCCCAAACAGGCGCGCAGGCCGCCTTCCTTTACGATCGACGCCGGGAACTCAGTTGAGATCTTCTGCAGCGTTGTCAAAGCCTGCTCAGCGACATCGATGAACTGCATCTCCAGAAGCATGTTGCAGAGCACGGGCACAGCATTGCCGTAAACCACATTGACCGTTGCCGACGGAAGGGCCTCCATGAGGTTGCCCAGGCACCGGCAGGCAAGCAGCATCAGCTCGACATTGGCCTCTTGGAATGGGCTTGGCTGCATCAGCGCCACAAGCTGCTCGATAAACTGGTCCGAGGGGAAGTTTCCTGACAGAGCATCTTCGTTAGTCATCAGTAGGGCCTCTGAAAGCTCTTGCAACGCCGCCATTTGCACCATTTGGTCATCGCTGGTCTTCAACTGCTCAAGCATGCCCCGGAAACGTTGCGGGGACCCTGTCATAAGGTCTCCAAACATGCGGAAAGGGTTGTAGCGTCCAGGCCCGGCGAGGCTGTCGAGAAGACCACGGGAAAACGGGTCGACATCTTCTTCAGACTCAGCATCTTCTTCTTCTTCGGGCCGGGGCGCCTCAGCCTCAGTGTCCCGCTGGCTTGCCTCCCGGTCGGCGTCTTTCATGGCCACGTCCTGTGCTTTTTTGGCGGCCTTCTTGCTCTTACGCGACGCAGAGCCGGTTGTGGTGTTGGCGACATCTGTATTGCCCGACTTCCGGCGGCTGGATTTCCTCCGCGACGAGCTCTGAGGACTCTGCTGCGGAGTTGCGTCGCGGGCAGACGACGGCGCTGACATGTCGGTGGCCCTGGACTTACCCCGCGTCCTCTCCGCTTCGGCGTCTCCCCTAACCCTCTTGCTCCGCCGACTCGGCTGTGCGGGGGTGGGCGACTCGGCTGTGGCCTTCCTCTTCCGCGAGGCTGGCGGCGAGGTAGGAGCGGTTGAGGACGACGGGCGGCTATCGGATTCGGCACGAAGTCTCGCTGCTGAGCGAGTTACTCTAGGGGACATCTGTGAGCCGCAGTGCTCGCTATGATGGCGGCCACAGCCTCACAAAGAGTGGCTGTATATGTGGGATGTGGTGGGAGTGTGTGCACGGGTCATGCGGATAAGGTGGTGTGTGAGGCGGAGGGAGGCGGAGGTGGGTGATGCGTGGCGATAAGAGGGGTGGAGCGAAGGTGGGGTGTTTGGGGAAAGGAGGGTGTTAGGCGTGTGTACCTATGAAGTGGGTATGAAGCAGGTATGATGTATGAGGCAGGAGAGGTAGGAGGGGCAAGGCAGCGTACGACGTGACAGAGGAACAGTGGGCAAAAAGGAGCAGCTACTTGCCTCTTAAAGTCGCTTCTGTCACTGCGGTGTGTTGTTCCGCTCATGAACGTCGTCGTGGTGAATGATGACTCAGAGACTTGCGGCTGCTTTGTGCGACGCGTGAACGCTACCTGAAACTGGACGCGATTGTGAGGCATCCACCATTGTTATGGATAAGACGGTCACTCTGATCAAACGCGCTTACAATCGAGGTCCCTAAGACAGGCCGTCACCTTTGACTCATGGCATAGCTGCCACCGCCGAGCAATTGAACATAGAACTAAGCTTTCCATTCGGTCCTCCCCAACTTGACAATATCCGCCTGGTTCAGAATCTGCACCTTCTCCACTGACTTTCCTTCCACACAGTCCAGCGCGGCTCTAACCGCCGCTTTGGCGATGGTGTCGGCGCTTTGAGCCCAAGGATCCGTACACCCTAAACCGCCAAGCCCACCCACCAGCCCCGCCAGCTTCTTTAGCGCAGACTCTGCAAATCTAGCATCACTTCGCTCGCCCAGTATGAGGCCCGGCCTTACGATGACTGCATGATCAAAGTCCAGAGCCCTAACTGCGTCTTCCAGCTCCCCCTTCATCTTGGGGTATGCGAAGAACGAACTTGAGCTGGCCCCCTGCGACGAAATGAGCACATATATCTTTGTTCCCGCTGCTTTGGCGGCTCGCGCCAACTCCAAATTCAGCCCATAATCGATCTTCTTCTGGTTCTCAGTGCTACCTGCCTGGGCACGCGTTGTCCCCAACGCCGAGAGAAAAACCTGCGTGGCAGGGCACTTTCCTGCCCAGGCATCCGAATCAGCTGAGACGATGTTGGTCGTCTTGGGCTTGGCAGGAAGATCCCTCCGCGAGAACGCGTAAATCGAGCTGACGCTCGGGAGATCTTGAAGCGTGGAAAGGATACGAGATCCCTAGCACCACATCAGCAAATCCACTTGACGAAGGAGCATCATGACACGAACAACCAATCCTGTACTGCCTACGACACATGCTGTTGCCATCTTGTCTGAGACCGGCAGCAGCTGATAAGCCCCGCTGTGACGTTGTCTGGATTAGTAATCAAGAATGTGCCATCCAACGAATGAGATCGACAACCGAGGGAAGAGATGCCGCTTGATTATGCATGGCAATTTCATTTGCAGAAACTAACGGCACGAAGAGTCCTGCCGAAGAAAAATGTCGGCGCTGAGTGACTTGACGAGGGTTGCGAGCATCTTTGATCTGGATGATGATCCACTCCCGCTCATGCCTCAACATCTGGAAGTGCTCCAAAATACGTCACGTGATGCACAATGTATCCGCCCTATGTCGATGGATAGAATCTACACGACGTAATAGGTATTTTCTCAAGGCATTGGTCGCTTGGTGCAAGATAGCATATTCTATGGAAATGGAAAAGGCAAAGGCAAAGTGAGCAGCAGGCGGCTCCGATGCTTGTCCAATTCAGGGCCCGCCAGTCCCTGCAGTAACGGAGCTTACTGCAGGGGCTGGCACGGTTTCAACGTTATTAGATGTAATCTTCCCGCCATCTATCGTCTGTGTATCTTGTTGCGTTCCACTGCAAACGACGTACTTTGGCTTGGGTTCGGATTCAGTCGGACTTCCGTGAGTAGGGGTAACAGCCAGTTCTTCAAGAACCATCTGTGTCGAGGCAGCAAGGTTCATGGTGTAAAAGTGCAGGTGTTTCGTCACACCGCTGTTCAGAAGCTTGCGGCAAAACCCTGCTATGAGGTCCTTACCTGCCTCGCGGACAGCGGCATCATCACCCTTGATGGGCTCAAGTTTCTCCAACCATTCGGGTGGAATCCGGGCATTGGTCCACTTGGCCCTTCTTAGGAAACTGTCAAAATTCTGGATGGGCATGATGCCTGGAATAATGGGAACGTGATCAGGTATTCCAGATTCTCGCACCTTTCTTGCCCATGTAATGAAGCGTTCCGCATCATAGCACATCTGCGTGACAATAAAAGTCCCGCCCGCGTCAATCTTCTCTTTCAGATAAGGAATGTGGGCGTCGGCGGTCGTGCCATCATCGCAGCCTTCGGGATAGCCAGCGACCCCAATATCAAAGTAGTCATCATACTTGCTTTTGATAAATTTTATCAGATCTCGAGCATAGCGAAAGGCAGTGGAGTCTGTTTGCTCCCATGAGTCCTTTTCCTTGGGCGGATCGCCGCGGAGGGCGAGGATGTTGGTACAGCCAGCTTCATACGCTTTCTGCAGAGCATCTGTAATCATTTCTATGCCCATATCGGTGCAGGTTAGATGCATACACGTCTCGAGGCCATACTCGGACTGCGCTACCTTCACCATTTCACAGGTCAGGCTGCTACCGCTACCGCCTGCTCCCCAGGTGATGTCAATGAATGCTGGCCCAAGGCTGTTCATGCGACCCATGCGCGCATAAAGATTCTGCACGCCTTGGGGTGTCTTGGGTGGAAAGTACTCGAACGAATATGTCGGGTGGCCATCGGCGTGAGACGCCGCCAGTTTTTGGGTAATGTGCATGATGTGTGTTGGTTCAACAGCACAGTATTAGTCGTGTCTATCGTCTATTCATAATCCGGGGCGAAACAGCCTGGTGTTGCAGCGATTGCTAGGATGAGGTTTTGTTCTGGGAAAAAAGCCGCGGCGGGGAAAAACGTCATTGCCTAAAGCGGCTAGAGCGGATTGGCCCAAACCACTGCATCAGAATCGGCTACCTGACATTCGAGGTCATTTAATAGTGGCAGAACAAGAGATTTCGTGACATCGAGGTAGTGAGTTGAGAAAACTAGCTGCAATTGCGGAAAGAATCAGAGAATCTGCAAATCAAGCTGTGTCTCCCAGTGAAACTCGCGACGTCTCATGCAGAACCAAGCCAGTCCGACATTGAAGCACCAGAAGCCATGCTAAATGCCAAAGCCCTAACTGAGTTGCTGTCGAAGAACAGCGATGAAAAACTATACAGGCGTTGGTGGCTTACAACAGCCAATGGAACGTTGTTAGCTTACAATGTGCCTGCAGATCTGAGAAGTTTGCGTAAGCAAGTGGCCGCAGCAGTCATGTTGTGGCAAGACCATCACCTTGAAAGTGATGCAAGCCAGACAAATCGTCAGGCACCAACAATGATAATATTATCGGAAGATTGCAATGTACTCGTGAGAGAAATTGAAGACGACCTCTTGCTCGGACTTGAAGCAGGAGTTCCTCTTCGAAATCGTGGATTCAAGACCCGAATTATAATAGAAAGCCAGGATGGTAACCGGTTACACAAGAGCAACACCGCATCAGATGTTTTGGGCACGTCAACGGCCTCGACAGCTAATAGCACAATTAGTGTTGCCACCAGTGGGGTTTTGAGTCTGCATAAGAAAAAGTTTGATGCCATGGCCGCTGCCATGCTAGACCGGTTTGAAGAAATCGGTTTCAAGCTACCAGAAATGCAATATTTCTGATCACGTGCTTTTGGCAAGGAAGATACTAATGAGGTATGACAACTTGTTGTGCCTCTCGAAGACTGCTATACGGTCCAAAGTGGCCAGTCTTTGAGTATCATCATTTACCTTGACCTTGACGAGGCTGACGTAGAAAACAGGCACCATATTATGGGGCTATCTTCCAGCCAATTTACGCGAGATGTGTTTCCTTTCTTCTTCCATCATCACTGGGACACATCCATCGCAACTACGTGGCCTCGGCTTCCACTGCTACTCATGACGTCGACCATGACGGCTCTATGCTACCCCGCAGCGGGGAAACTGTTTCGGAGCGGGCCGTCTAAACTTAATATACACCAATATGGACTTCGAGGACGAGGGGAACTGCTTCAGTCATGGTGGCTATCCGTGTAACTGTGTCCCCTGCCCAGCGAGCTGTCAAACTGCTTCGTGCAGTCAACAGCGGGACCTCATCATGTCCCTGCCATGGAAATTCTCGTCACCACCACCCATGTCACCACGCGCATCCATTTGGAGGTAGGGTTCGGTCTCTGGCAACTCCTGTCAATACCTCTAGTGGCAAAGAGTATGCGTTCGAAATGGCCGCAAGTAGCATCCGTTTTGGTCCTGGTTGCACCCAAGAAGTGGGCATGGACCTGACCAATCTCGGTGCTAAGAAAGTGATGGTAGTTACAGATGAGATGGTGATGAAGCTAAATGCCATGAAGCAGGCAGTGGAAGCATTGGATAAAGAAGGTATTTCCTATGAGGTCTTTACCAAATCCAGAATTGAGCCAAAGGACTACAGCATCAAAGAAGCCGTAGAATTCGCGAAGCCTCACCAACCTGATGCGTTCTTGGCAGTGGGGGGCGGCAGTGTCATCGACACAGCCAAGCTAATGAATTTATACACAACGTTCCCGGAAGCCGATTTCCTCGACTTTGTCAACGCGCCTCTGGGTAAAGGCAAGCCAATAACGGCCAAACTTAAGCCTTTGATCGCCGTACCCACGACAGCAGGGACGGGCTCAGAAACTACAGGAACTGCCATATTCGATTTAGTTGATAAGAAGGCTAAAACAGGTATCGCCCATCGCAACCTCAAGCCGACATTGGGCATTTGCGACCCTCTTAATACTCGTACAATGCCGTCCTCAGTACACGCTTCCTCGGGTCTAGATGTCCTTTGCCACTCTCTGGAATCCTGGACGGCTATTCCATACAATGAGCGTACCCCAAGGCCGGCAAACCCCATCCTCCGCCCAGCCTACCAGGGCGCCAATCCCATTTCAGACATATTCTCTTTACAAGCCCTCCGCAGCACCGTCAAGTACCTGCCCCGAGCAGTCAAAGATCCAGACGATGCCGAAGCGCAGTCTGAAATGCTACTTGCCGCTACATTAGCAGGCGTTGGATTTGGTAACGCCGGCGTTCACTTGTGTCATGGCATGTCATATCCAATCTCGTCCCAGAATCCTGGCTACCAACATGCTGGGTATCAGGTCGATTACCCCATCATTCCGCATGGTGTCTCCGTAGCTGTCACAGCGCCCGCGGTATTCAAGTTCACTGGCCCTTCAAACCCTGAGAGACATCTAGCTGCGGCGGAGGCGTTTGGGGTTGACATTTCCAACGTGAAGAAGGCCAGCGCGGGTGAAGTTTTGTCAGAGGCCGTGGCGGGGTTTCTGGTCAAACTTGGAGATCAGCCTCGAGGATTGAAGCCCTTGGGATTCGACAAAAGTCACATTGATGGCCTGGTTGAAGGAACGATGCCACAGGCAAGAGTTCTGGCCTTGGCGCCGAATCTGACCATGAGTGATGTTAATGAAGAGAGAGAACAGTTGAGAGATTTGTTTGAGCAATCGCTGGAATATTAAATTGGGAAGTTAGTCGTTGCTGTTAAGGTCCCAATCGTGGAATGGGTCATCGCTGTTGTCGTCTACATCTTGATCTTCATCTTGTTTATCATCTTCCACTTCCGCTTTCTCATCGACCTCAACTTCTTTGGACTTCATCAATTTCGCCCTTCTTTCCTTCAGTTTCTTCACCCTCAAATCCAAGATTTCCATTGTGTCCAATTCCTCCTCAATCGCTCTCAACGCATCTTCTCGCTCTCCCTCAATGTCCAAATCAGTCTTTGTGCGCTGCTGACTCTGCTCTTCCGTTGCTTTCGCAGCGATTTCTTCAGCCGACAACGGTTTTGCGGAGATGGTTGCTTCCACATCGAGCGCTGTCTTGTCTTGATGGTCCTCCATCAAAGCGAGTTCAGCCTCGAACGCCGCCAATTCCTCCGCCTGCATTGGACCTTCATCAGCCTCTCGGGGCTGGGCAGTTTGCTGGGGTAGCTCTTTCAGGACTTCCTCCTCGACGTTGTCCCCCCAGGGCGGCGAGGCCTTGACTCTCTTCTGCTCTACATGGGCAACTTCTGGCGACGAGATTTCCAGTTTCCGCTTCTTCTTTACCGGCGACAGATCCCTGTCGCGGACTTCGTGTTTGGCCTCTGTTGTGGGGGGGTTGAGTTCGACCGACTGATGTTTGAGATGAGCTGCAGAGTGGAGGTGCGCTTTCCATGATGTTGACGGTACGGGAGCTGCACAAACGGTGCAGTGGAGCTTCCCGTCCGCTGTGTAGATTGCATTTGGGTGGACTATGCGGCGATTATTATGCTCAGCGCGGAGAAGAGAGCGCACGTCTGTGGCCGCCATTGAAAGACGCGGTTCGGTACACGCGGTGTTGTGTTGCAATTGGGGGTAGTAGATTACAGGGTGTTACCGTTTCCGTTACAATACTACCGACTCCATGACGTCATTGGACGGAAGAAGTTCAGCAGGGATACAAATACACGTCTATCCACACATTACCACTGTATCATCATTGTCGTAGTTCGCTAATGTGAAAGACTAGAGGCGAGGATGAACTCAAACCTTCTATCTTTCCAGCATCTTCCATTGTCGGCGCTTGAATGCTCTTCAGCCATTCTGCCTCTTCCGCATCTAATGGTTCCGACATATCATGTAACTGCTGCTGAGATTGGCTGAACATGTTTGAGTGAACCACATCCACCATGTTGCTGGCAACTAATCAGTGCGATGCCACATTGACCGTGTACGTATGCTTACTCGGTTGCGCGCCTGACGATTCTGTTCATATCCTCCCACTCTGCTCTTATTTCCTCTTGCTCTCCTTCGTCTGCTTCATCTCCCAGAGTCCCATACTGGCCGTGGTCTGAGCCATCAAGCAGCGGATCTTCCTCGTCGTACTGATGCACACCCGTTAGCTCTACCCGAAGGCCTGCTCGGGCCGACTAACCTGCGAGGAATGCCGTCCGAGGCCAAGGCAGGAGGCACAGATGCCCATCAAGAATGTGATCCCGTTGTCGCTCGTGTAGCGATCGCGCTTTGCCCGGCAGAAAACCTGATGAATTTATACAGCGTCTGCGGTTGTCGCCGAGAAACGACGTCTGACTCTGAACTACATTCGCAGACTCCTGAACGCCATGGCTTGGGCAAAATCAAAACAGTGGTGAGAACTGCCCGCGACACGTGATTGGTGAATGACGGCTTATCCCGCGCCGCCCTGCATTGGCACGAACCCCAACTGAAACGGTTGGGTGGAATTCAAGCGGATGGTTGTCCAAGTGGTGGATTCCCAATCCTCGACGGGTGAAGCGTTCAACACCCTCAGCTAGTAGAAGTGTACACGATCATCTACCAGTTTACTCGTTCCTTTCTGGCTTCACATGCTCGTCGTTTGAATGTTGACTTGCGGCTAGATTTCTCATTCCTCTGATGCCGAAAGGACGTCCAGAGGTGTCAATGTGACGACAGGGAGTCAAAACACTGCAAGGCTCTAGTGGGCCCCATCACCAGTTTTGCAATCCCAGGAAGGGCGCGCGGAGATGTAGTCCGATCCCTAAGAATGTGGACTTCTCAGCTTCCGCCGAACCCGCTCGAACGGCTGAGCCTGGACTAAGCCTCAACCAGTGATTGCGAACCCAAACCTGTGGCGCTTCATTCAAGTAACACCTCAATCGGCTGGTCGACCACTGCCGGCATGCAGCCTCCAGCCACTGCAGGTCCCAAGTAACGGTGGTGGCTACTCCCAGACACTGGTTTGAGTGTCTCCAAGGGAACTTATAAGGCTGCTAATGCAGTACTTAGCAGACAGGCAGGGCAGATATCTGTCTACATATCAAAGACCTTCATCCAAGTTTGTCTTTTTCGGAGAGCCCCATAGTTTGCCGTTTGTAAGATTGAGGAGAAGCTATGCGCTCTTGGTGCTGGACTTCGGCCTTTTGCCTGCTACTGGCTCATGCCCGAGTAGCTCGCCCAGAAGACTCGTCTTCTGATAGCTCCAGCTGCTTACGGCGCTTGTTCCGGAAGCAAGCAGCTGAACAGTCTTGGGTCGAGGATGTCTACTATAATTTCGTCCACAATACCTCTGTTGGCTAGACACTTTGCAAGCAAATGTTCAATTACCCTGATAAAACCGTCACCGTCGAAGTCACACCAACTAGGCAAGTGTCTGCTACCTTCAGTAAATCTAGCCGTTAACAGTTGGCCAGCACTGAATACAACGTATATTCCACGCGGGTTGTTACTGTGCTATTCGTTAGCACCGATTCCAGTACCACGATAACGGCGACTGTGACTCCTACTCAAAGCGCTAAACGTCAAACAGATGAAGGTTTCGACTTTTGGGAGAAGCTTAAAATCCAAGCCGCCAATGCCGGGCTACCCGCTCCCGATGACTCCCTGGTTAAGACTGCATTTGAGAATGCATGTCAATGCCAAAGTTTCGCTGGGAACACAGTCACTTCTACTTTCACGGATGACTCTACAGTGGCAACTCTGGATGAGTTCGATGTTACCACGACTACCTATGTTGCTACTAGTACGGCCCTTTCTGGAGTTGCTGAGGTTACAGCCACGGTAGATGCTTCTGCTTCTGCGGACCCTGAAACCGCGGTCTCGCAGGGGACAGCTACCACTACTAGCGCGCCTGATGCTGCAACCCCAGTTGCCCCAGCCCTTGCCTGTCCAGCAGATAACAACACGATTGTGAGTCAGTTGGTCGGGAATCAGCGATACGGCTACCTCATCTTGTGTGATAGTGAGCTGACGTCTCCTGTCTGCAGGGGAGTTTTGTACAATGCTGGCGAGCAATCGAATAACTGTATCCTCAATGATGAAGCCGATGCAACTGAAGCTGCTGGTTCGAACGTTGCTCTTCTCCAAAGAATTGCAGTAGGTATCAATGGCAACACGCCGACAACAATAACACCTGCAATCGGCACTCCGACATCTGACGCTGCCCAAGTCAGCTCTTCACTCGATTCGATCTTGATCAGCAAGTCGGAGACTATTCCCATGACTACCCTTGTGCCGGTAACTGTGACTCAGTCCGGCATGATTCATTCGACTTACGTTTCTGAGGGCACAACGTATTTTGTTGGCACCTGCTTCACTTCTGCCACACCTTTTGCTGATGGCCCATGATACTCTACCTACTACACGTCCTATACGTTGTATTGGGCATCAACCACCACTGAGTATGTGATCACCCCAATGTCAACCGGCGCGACCAACTACGCCACTTACTCCCCAAATGGCACTATCACCATCACTCAGATTATGACCAACGAGTCCTATATTTAGGGCGGTGAAGAGATCGCTTCTTCTGCCACGATGAATTACTTCAGCTACGAGACTGGCTCGAGTGGCGCTGCTAGTGGGGGTCCCTCTCAGGCGTATGCTTCTATCACGCCCGAGTTATCAGCGACCACAATTACCAATATCGGTGGAACTGGTGTAGTTGCCTCCGGCGCTGCATCAGGCAGCCCCTCACTTGGCTCAGAACTTCAACTACTGTAATGACTCTAAGCGGCGGTGTTGGATTCGGATCTTTCGGTGCTGCATCTGGTGGACTAACAGTCAACACATCCACGACTGCTGCGACCATGGTCGGTGGAACTGCCTTTGTCTATTTCGGAGCAGCATCTTGCGGCCCAAGTACCAGTATTTCCAACACCGTCATTCCAGGATCGAGTGGCATCGAGGTTATCTCCAGCGATGCTGTCTCTGGAGGCTCTTCGGCGACGACTTCCAGGACTGCAATTACAGTGAGTGGTGGTACTGTTGTGGTGTCCAGTGGAGCTGCATCTGGAGGCCCCACTCCAGAGACCTCGTCCACGGTGATTATTAACTCCGGCGACACGGCCTTCAGCACTGGCTCTGCTGCCTCAGGAGGCCCAAGCTCGTCTACGTTGCAAACTTCTGTTTCCCCCGGCGGGGCCAAATTTTCGAACACAGGCGCCCCTCGATCAGGCCTTGACACATCTGTTCCCACCTCTGATCCGAGTCCTTCATCACCGAGCAATGCGTTCTCGGACACCGGTGCGCCCCGCTCTGGTCTACTTGAGAAATCTTCGAGCACGATATCTTACGGACCATTCCCTAGCCAGCCTTCGCCTTCTCCGATTACCTCTAGCGACACATTCCCCAACTCAGGTGCGCCTCGCTCTGGACAACCCGAGGAGTCACTCAGCACCACTTCTTCCGGGCCATCGACTTCCTCCGTAGTGTCTTCTACTTCTCTTGATACGTTTACCGACTTCGGTGCTCCCCTTTCCGGAGTCCTTGCTGAGACTTCGAGCACCACCGCAAGTAGCTCATCTCTCAGCACCATTCCCTATGAGCCATTCACTTCTTCGGCAGCATCCTCCAGTCCTTTCAATAAATTCACCAACTCTGGTGTTCCTCGTTCCGGATTTCCTGATGAGACTTCAAGCACAACCTCGAGTGGCCTATCAGCACCATTACATACGTGCCGTCGACAACAGGGAGCCCCACTCCGTCGAGCTCTAGCAACACATTCAATAATACAGGTGCACCTCGCTCTGGGCAACCTGGGGAATCCTCCAACAATATCCCAGACAACGTTTTCTTTTCCAGCCCTGCCACCACTGGCCCCTCATCTCTCAGCAAAAATCCATACGTGCCTTCTGAGTCAGAGACTCCGACTCACTCTAGCTCCAACACTTTCACCAACTCTGGATCGCCTCGTTCTGGATTCCCCGAGGAGTCTCTGAGCACAATCCCCTTTGGCCACTTAGCTCCTCGCCAGTGTCCTCCAGCTCCGTGGATATCTTCACCAGTTCCAACGCTCCTTTCACTTCGCTATCCGCATTTCCAAACACAATGAGCATTGTGCCATCAAGTTCTGATACATTCACTAATCCTGGCGCGCCTCGCTCGGGACAGTCTGAAACCACATCAACCTCGCCGTCTGCGTATTCGAGCACAATGAGCACAGTGCCGTCAAGCTCCGACACTTCCACGAACTCTGGCGCGTCTCGCTTCAGACTCCCCGAGGAGAGCTCGAGCACTATACCATGTGGCCCGTTCATCAGTTCCGTGATTTCGGTCCAGTCAGCCCCTTCAAGTCTTGGCAATACATCTCTTACCAGTACTCCACCGTTGAGCACATTTAGCGCGACTACCACTGAGACGGCAAAGGTCACGAAGACGGAGACAGTGTAGGAGTGTTGGAGCAGTTGCCCCACTGCTACGGCGTTGGGTGGAGTCGTTCTGACTCGTTTTTAGTTGAGATTGGTTTTTGGCGTTAAAGTTTTAGGTCGAGAAAGACAGATTGTGGTATTGGTAGCTTTTTATGTTTCGATAGATCGATAGTTTGGTCAATTGCTTGAGTGAATCCACTGCGTGCATGGCGCCGCTGAATGGACACTTTTGGCGGATAACCCTAAAAGCCATTTAGCTCTAACCGAATTATTAAAGAGATTTCGAGCATATGTGCCCGAATTGTCACAAAGCACGCTTTATACTCCCACTTAAAGTGCGTAGATAAATTGCAGTAGGAGGGACAGTGCAGGGCAATAGATCACATGACTCTGACAGAGCGGGATGAAGGAGAGAGGGGAAGATGGGATGGAGGTATGGTGCGGCTCACCTAATCGATGTAACCAGCCCTTTTTCACCTATAACTTCGCAACAAGGCCCTCAATCGGAGATCAAACGGTACAAAGTATTCTTCCGATAGCGCTCAATAGAATGAACATGTTCATTGCATTGCATACGCAGAGCTAAATAAGACAATTCGAAAAGGCGTGACGGACTGCGGACTAGGCCTCGTTGGAGTACGAGACAAATTGTTCCAACCAGGTATGCATAGACTACCAGAAAGGTATTGTACGAAAGCGCCGTGGTTGCGTATATATCGACAGCGCAGGTTCTTCCATCGCGGACCAGCCTCTCAAGTTGAGAAACATGGCCGAAACCAAATCAGGCAATTACTCTATTACACATGTCTCTAACGAGGAATGGCTCAGAGACCGTGGTCAGCGAATATGAGGCTGGATGAAGGGCATTATGCCCCATTAATGCAATAGGATGTCAACCGAAACGCTGGGTGATCCGCCTCTATGACTCAAAGCACTATCCAGAGCACTTTTTCTAGGGTCTCTGACCAGATGATACAAAGCATGCAACGGAGAACTTTCCGATGGCGGAGAAAGATGCACGCAAGACCAATCTTCCCCAAACGAATCTTGTAACAGTTGTCCTAAGCTCTGACTACCCTGCAAGGCTTCCGACTCTAACGTACGGCTAGTAAAAATGGGCAATATAGCGAATGTACCCTGCGGCCCTGAAGGATCGCTAATGATGATATGAAGGTTTGTGGCGATAGCGTCCTGCAAAGCATCAAGATTGTAGAATGCCCACTGTACTGCCCTTCTACGTTCGTATCAAGCACGCATCACGTTGTTCTCGGTGAGATCCTCCTGGTTTGGGGGAAAATCAGCAATTCTCACGGGGCCAGATAAGATGTGTCCAATGTTGAGGTCTTGGCATTGTAGATCTGCATGTTCCACGAGTCGACAATACCAGAAGTAGTCCGCCCAGAGCGAGCCATTACCAATCCATACGAACTCTCGCCTCAACCCACCTATGAACGCAGTGGAAACCTGGATCTGGATAATCGAAATGCATGCTGTGCCGTTTCGAATTCTGGCGTTCCAGTAGCTAGCAGCAAACATCCCATTGAAATCATCTCCGCCTGGATGCACGAAGTGCTTCATCTTGACCCGAACATCATGCAGGAACAGGGGGCTTGGCGTCGGGTGGATATCGGAAACCCGCACCATTCCACGGCTCAGCGTTGTAAACACCGACTTTGGCGGTGGTTGGTGATGTTAAACCTTACAGGAGGCGAACATTGTGTCACCGGATGATCTCGAAATGGTAGGCCAGGGTTGGCTCTCAGCGCTCGCCAAGTATGTCGGCGTACTCGTAGTCTCTTCGATTCCTTCGCAAAAATCGGGCCCCTCCTCAGACTTCTCATTGCCAATGGCCTGGGCTGCCGCCTTTAGGCGTGCGATAAGAAGCCGTAGCGTCTCCAAGTTTACTATTAATGTATCCTTCAGACAAAATGGTATTGTTTGCGTCGAACTAACTCGCGCGAACCGTAGGTCTAAGATCGCGTCTCGTACATATTTTCTCAATGTCAACGGAGGCCATTACCTCGTTAGGCGACAACTCTCGGATAGCCTTCTCCAAGTGTATCTCAATGATTCCGAGAGCAAGGCCCAGGAAGTCGTCCCGATATTCATTAGGTAGCCCGTTCCAAAGGCTCGAAATCTCATAAGCCATCGGAGTGGCCAACCCGATCCATTCCAGCTCTGCTCACAAGATTGAATCCAAGGAATAGCAATGCGATTGATGCCGAATGTGAAGGCGGTCTCCTTTTGCGGTCTAAGTTTTAGCTACCTCGGAACAGAACCCCAGCCTGTGACCAAAATCAACCAGAGGGTAGATATGAAGCGTATTTCGGGCATGTTTGCCGTGGTGAAAAACCGTCCCTCAGAGAGCGCTGCTTCCTCGTCAAAAATCTGAGTTGTGCTAGAAACAGTTCTGGGATGGACATCTGCCATGGTGGAAGTAGTTAGTGCAGGAGAACTGTGTTGGGATTCTTCTCTTCCCCACTCTGGATTATGTTAGTTGTTTAACACCAGAGTGGAAGCGAACGCCTATGACTTGTGTTCAGGCCTTCGCACTCAAAATCAAGTGACCCCTCAGCAGCAGGAAGAGCCGCGTGTTGAGATTGGTGCTGTAATTCTTATGTCATCCTTTTGTCCCATCTGCGGAAATACTCGACTGCCCGCTGTCTCCCGAAGGGTGCTAGTCCTTTTTACTTAAACCAGCACCCTTCGGGAGGTCGCCTACAGAAAACTCGAACCCAGCCGGCAAATTCCATCAAGTTGAAGGATGTGTCACGTGATGACCATGAACAACGTCCCCTAACTATACACATATTTGTTGGCATGAAGTCTCATTGCTATGAGTGTAGATGCCAATACGCGACACCGCTTACACCAGCAGCTGCACCCTAGGTTTTGTCCTAACAGAGGTTTCCCTCAGGTCCTGTCGCATGCGACATGGTGAATGCGCCCTGCTAATGTTTGAGGTGAGTCATGGAGTAGGGCCGCATGCTGACGGCCTTACTGCATGTATGACCACTTGCTTACGGTCATACGATTGATGACTCTTCATACGAGGCTACGCACGGGCGTTCCAGCCCAGAAGATATTCTCTGATGTCCCCTCGTAGATACACTTGTATTCACTCATACACACACCGCTACTCTCAATCCATCGTTCCCACTCGCACGTACCATCTGTTTCAGTTTGTACGTTAGCGTGGAAATCACCCAAAACTCTCATAATCAGGTCCCTGCACCACATAGAGACGTTGGTCTTCATGATCTTGGTCTTTAATCTACTTTTTCTCGCAGCTTGCAATTTTTGGTCCTACTATGTAGATATCACACAAAAGAGGAATATTACCACAATATCGCCGTAATATTCGGTAATATTCTGCAGGGCTAGCTGTGATAGCGGTAGAAATCATCAACACCAGTCTAAAATCTCCTGTTCCGCACATCGTAGAAGCTCACTGGCCCCTAAACGTACCTCTACCAACTTTAATGCCACAACTTAATACTGCATCTCAAATCAACCTTTGCGAGTCCCTCGAAAACGCAGGTGGTTTATCTGTTCACCTAAACATGCTCTCAAGATACGCGAAAATGGAAGTAGTCTAAACGTCAAAATAAATTTCCAAGCTAACTCTGAGAAATCAGTGTCAAATAGTAATGCTAAATTTACAATCTACTCCTTCCAATGCTAACCTATTATAATTGTGAGCAGATGTGTACCTGCATACAAATCTCTACGGAAAACTAGTTGACGCGT
>MU005981.1:0-118181 GCA_010093745.1 Piedraia hortae CBS 480.64
CATACAAATCTCTACGGAAAACTAGTTGACGCGTGAAGTCGAGAGCCGAGCGACGGTTACTAATAATGCGCGTAATATACCGCATATTCACAACATTCCTCCATGCACAATAATTTTTGACTCCCTCTCTCACCACCTTCCGATGTTCTACTGAGAATTGGCAAAGGTGCAGTGTGATACTGAGATCTTGGCCTGGGTGGCCGAAGCTGGAGCTAAGCTTTTAAGAGGCGCGCTGGCGATTATCCTCGATAGCACACGAATGGGACAAATTCGCAAGAAGAAAACGCCTTTTTGAACAATCTGTTTAGAAGCTACGTATGTGCTGCACTTGATGTATATGTTCATCTTGTTCAGTACCATTTGAAGAACATTAACGAGGCATTGCAGCGGGTCCCCATCTCAGCTTCTGCGTCATAGCACGGTCCATTCATGTCAAAGGCGTACATCTCACCGGCCCAGTTCATCACGTTTTTCCTCTACGAATTTACGTTGGTCTTTCATGTTTTGGGCTGTAACTCGGTGATCACAACTTCCTTCTCTATTTGCTGGTGAAACGAGTGCAACTTACCTAAGACTTGAAGCAACTTCATGAAGTCGAAGGTGTGTTCGGGGCGCTTGGTGGCTCTTGGGAAGCGTAAGTTCTCCTTCTCTGTGCTTTGTAAGGGAGGAGGAAGTGTATCTGGCATGTGCACTATGGCTTTGATCTGTTAGCGGCTCAACTTCTTCTTCTTCTTCTTCTTCTTCTTCTTCTTCTTCTTCTTCTTCTTCTTCTTCTTCTTCTTCTTCTTCTTCTTCTTCCTCTTATGCGGTACCTTGTGATGACCTCTCTTGATCAGTTCGGGAACCACAGTCGAATTTTCGGCTTCAATTTCAGCGAAGACAGTGGCCAGGCCTGTATCATGTCAGCACTTCTTTTGATCTTAAGAAAAGGGTAAACTAACCATCACTCGTCACGGTCGAAGGTACATTCACTTGGGTCAGTGTCATGAAAGTTGTCGGCGTAAGGAGGTGACTGAGGTATTGTGGTTCAGTGGAGGAGAGCCAAACCCACACAGATGGCGTTGGTATTGAAGATCATTGTTGCAATTTCGTGTTAATGCGTGAGTGAAGATTGTGGGAGGGAAAAGAAGAAGTGGGATCTGGGAAAATAAAATATTCCTTTCGTGTCAGTGTGAGTCGCCATGGCCTGGTATCATATCTTATTCGTGCTTCTTTTGGATTCAACCACGATGCAATTCCCAGTGGTGCGACCCACTAGTTCCCAAATTTGAACTTCAGGGGCTATTCTTTTACTTAATCTGGTAACCCGAGGCGATGACATTTCCGTTCAATTGACCAAAGCAGGAAGTTGACAGGATCTTCAGAATTTGCGATCTTTTCCCGAACTCTAACTTGACACAAAAATATGCACGCGCACAGATTCCTTTAGACCTGGTTTCGAATTACACAACACCTTCACAATGGAGCTTGCCGTCTCAGTATTTTACAGCCACATATATCGTACTTTACAATGATCACGCTCTGTGGCCCTTCAATTCGGCGTTTATGTCATGGAAACCAATCAAGTATGCTCAAACTAATCTATAGGCCATGTGCATCTTTAGAGCATGCGCTTTCCAAGGAACTAACTTTCAACTACATTAAACTGTTATGTGTGGCACTACCTGTTTTCATCTGAAGGTCAAAAGTGTGCACGCAGTGGGGAAGACTTTAGAAGTCTACACAAGCACAGGACACATTCCACCCCTATTAAAACAAGTGCCACATATAGCGTTCTAGCTTTCGATTCAACCAGCTCATGCGAACCAAGTGAAGCACTAAAACTCGTTAGCTCATTCATTAGAACGTGCGCGGAAGACAATGTGTCAGACGCCTGCCTTAGGTAGATAGGACACCGGACTCTCCAGAGTTTTTGCCTCATGGAGGATGTTTCCCCTGGAGCGTGGTTACGTGCGGTTCGGGCCGGGAAGAGAGTCTAGAGCAGTCTTGCAGTGCAAGCCTTCTCTAGACCTCAGACGGATACCATAGTGAGGTATCACACACACTGTTGACTGCGTCACCATTCACCAATATTGAAGTGATGTGAGTAGATCCCTCCCTCCTTCCGATACAATGCTTTCAGGCAATTGGTTGCCATGGTTAACGCTGCACACCCTAAGCACAGGCGTCGGGAAAGTTGAGCAGAATCCTCTGCCACTTCGCTCCTCTTCGCTTCGAATGTGAGCATTAGCCGGAAAAGGCGAAGGCAAAACGTATAGAACGAATTAGTATTCTCCAAGTCAGGAGTGGGATGCTGTTCTTTTCTCTCGCTTGGGGGTGGCACATATGCGCTCTGGACGAGAAGGCGCAGCTTCGCACACATCTTTACAACGTCTCCCTTAACTTTGTCTCATTTGGCTTGTATGAGCCCCCAAAAACTCTGGAGGAAGGTTGAAGCCGCCAATTGCTATCATAAAGCCATGGTTTGGCCACGTTCAGGGGGCACCAAGAGAATGAGCCATGTAATACTGGATCTGTAGTTCTGAATGAGCCGTCGAGCAGTGTGAATTGGCCTCAAGACTCTTCAAGAACTCGCCGAAAGCCTCTACATGGGGCTGGGCGTATCCTCCTGGGACTGGCGCTCAAAACGCTTGAGCAGCCGAAGGATCTACGGCAAAAAGGGGAATATTTTATGCAGGATTTATCCAAGTTGGAGGGCAAAAGTGGAGAAGCAGGTGAATTGTCCAGAAGATGCGCGGCCGGAGGAATACCCACGTATGACGGATCAAGCTGTGGAAGAACATTCCCCATGAGAGTTAGAGCGGACGAAGCAAAGAATTCCTATAAAATGGAGGACCTGGCAGAGTAGGCACATGCTCTTTGACCGGCGGAGCAGGTGCTTTGTCGCATTTTGTTTTTTCGGGCGTTTGGTCTTGTTAACTTGCGGGGTTTCATTTTGGGCAGACAGTGACGAATTGTGAAGAGATTCGAGATGTAACTACTTTTTGTCAGCAAGTGCTCGACAGAAAGTGCTGATAGGCCAGGCTTCGAAGATCCTTCCGCTAGGAGGCCGACCCCAACCTGCCTGCAAGTCCACACAAAGACAAACAGTGCATCCATGCTGTTTTACCATCAAGATCCGCATGCCTACCTGCGCCCGAGAAGTTTGGGTCAATGGACAAGCTTACCAAAGATGTCGCCAACGAGACAAATAGTTACGACTGTTAGGATTGATGTGAGGTTCCTTGCGATTCTTAAGGCGTACGTCAGGCTGAAGAACCAGGAAATACCGGCCACGGCGATGAGAGAAGAATGCTCCCAGGGATTCGCTGTCCGGTCACCCAAAGTAACCAATCGCACCAGGTTCCACTGACTGGGAAAGACAGCGCCCGTGGAAAGTACGATGACGCTTGATTGCAAGGCGCGGAAATCCATAGTCAGGTCCCGTAGATGCTTATATCGAAAGGTCAACCGAGGTGTCACCTCTATTAGTACGATATCTCTGAACAAGGTGGCCGCGCGAACATGGCAAAACGATAACTTGTTCTCAAACGAGGTGTTTTGTGCGTACAACTGTTGACCAGGTGCACCACATGGAGCAAGTGTTTGTTCTCCGCGCACATCTCTTGAATGATTGATTATTGCTGAGGGTAATTCCGGTCGTGGAGTGTCCAGATGGGCCGTTTTTCGACCTGATTCCTCAGCCATCACATAGTGAAAGGCTCAACACTTGAAAATTTTAATCGATCTTAAATTTGATCATGTCAAGGCAGCCAGTTTGCTCAGCTTTGCGCATTTGGTAAAGCTCTATGAGCGCTTGGATTTCGCAATGACATTTTGATCACCTAGAAAAACAGCGCAAGGAGTTGTTGTGACAGGCTGGGCGTGCAGCTGGCCGCTACGTTCCGTGATCATGTGGAACGTGGACACTGACGACTTTGACGTCTTTGACATTGCGTGCGGTAAGATCAATATTGATGGTATCGGGAAGTACACCCGGGATACGAGGAAGGAACTAAGGTGTGGATTTCAACAGCAAGCACATTAGATGCAGATGTGTTTGGCCCGTGGTTTGACGCAAAGTAAACAAGCCGTTCGTGATATAGTTTGCAATATGCATTTCAACGCCAACTTCACCCTGGAGAGGACATCTTGAGGCGCTGTAAACTAATAAGTAGCCTAGATTTCACTAGTGGACATCAAATACACCCTTGAGGGTCTTTTGAATCAGCAACCAATCGTCCCTTTCAACTTCGTCCTTGTAAAATTCCTTCAAGGTATCGATGCTTGCGCGTGAGATGTGGCTGTACAAACGATCCTTTTCCTCCAGTTGACGACCATAAGCTGGCTGATTTGAGCCTTCGATCTTCACCGCTACTGATGGCTGTCCTTTTTTGCACAATGGCAATTGTTTGTGATCGCGTTCAATGGATGATCTGGTCTCTGTTAGCGGCAATATTTGCAAAGGGCTTGATGAAAACTTACACTCTACCGAGAGAGATAATTTCTTTTGCGCCCGCGGCGTTGGGTTTTACAGCCGCAAGAGGAGTGCCTATCCGCAAGCTGCCCTCGGTGACGTCGACACCGACGACAATGGGATCCTTTTTGTTGAAGACTGCAATGGGCTGCAGGATGCAAGGAAACACTGCCAACAGTCGGCTTTCCTCTTTGCGCGCCTCGTTGAGCTGCTTCATGTGAGCTGTAAACTGGTCGAACAGATGGTAGATGATGTCGGCGGTGAAGATCTTAACCCCCATCTGCTCCGCCAGTTCCGCGGCATCACGGTCGACTTTGACATCGAAACAGAGCATGACAGCGTATTCCTTTGCCTTTTCCAGCATGGTCGAGGCTGTGATAACATCCCGCTTATGCACAGGACCAATGGAAATGTTGCTGACAGGAATCTTGCTCTGCTTCAAGAACTCGAGCAAGGCCTCGAGCGCACCCAGCGTGGAGGCCTGGACCGTGACTCCCCGCCCAGACTTGGAGATTCGCGACATGAGGTTCTCAAGATCGCCCATCACATCTTCTTCCAAGTCTTCTATCTCATCTTCATCATCTGGGTTCTTGGCCACAAGCAGTCTGGAGCCTGCAATTGCGTGATCGAGGCCATTGGCTGCGATCTTCACACCCAGAGCGGCCTTGACCACCTTGTTGTGCACGTATTGTGACTTTACCCGCAGTTCCTTCATCTCCGCCGGTGTCAGTAGAGCTCGGACCTGCGTTGTGATAGCTCCCTCTGTGCCGCAAAGCACGATTGTGTCACCCTCCCGAAGAATACCATTACTGAGTACCACATCGATGGTCGTGCCCAAGCCCTCAATCACCTTGACCTCGAGCACAGTGCACTCTACCTCAGACAGATACATCAGCTGCGTAGTCATACGCTCCTGGGTCAGCGAGACTAGCAACTTCAGCATGTCGGGGATTCCTTCGCCCGTATGGGCTGATGTGGGCACCAACGACACGTAACGTGCCATTGACTTGTTCTCGTAGAAGACTTCTGCGTTGAAGCCTTGCTCTGCAAAGGCCAGCTTCGTCTTCTCAAGGCGATCGCGAAACTCGTTTTGCACGCCCTTGTTTTGCACCGCGAGAGACTCGCGGAATCCGTTGTTGGCAATGGGCTTCCAGCTATACAGCCGGTCGATCTTGTTCAAGGCTACAATGAATGGTGTCTTGCGATCCCGCAGCAGCCGCATCGACTCGAGCGTTTGCGGCTCAAGTCCATGCATGATGTCTACAACCAAGATGGCAATATTGCACAGGCTGGACCCTCGAGAACGCAGATTAGTAAACGACTCGTGGCCAGGAGTGTCGATGACCAAGAGACCGGGCACCTTGAACTCAAAGGCGCCGTCCTTGTTGACTACTGCCGTCTTCTGCTGCAGAGCATCGACGGGGAAGTAAGTGGCGCCAATCTGCTGCGTGATACCGCCAGCCTCGCCCTCCTGGACATTGGTCTGCCGGATCTTGTCCAGCAACTTGGTCTTCCCGGTATCGACGTGACCCAGGATGCAGCAAATGGGCGAACGCAAATTGTCCTTTGATGCCGCGCCCAAAGCTGCCTCCCGGTCGGCCTGGCGCTTGTCAGCCGCCTGTTGTCGTCGAAGAGCGGCCTGTTTCTCAGCCACCGTCTGGGCCTCGTGGTCAGAGTCGGATTCGGACTCGGATTCGGAGTCTGATGTCTCGCCCTCGCTCTCATTGGCCGCTTTTTTGACGGGTTCGGCGTCCCCATTGGCCTTTGCAGTTTCTTTGGGCTCCGTTGCCTGCTCTTCCTTCTCTGCGATGGCTTCCCAGTCCTCCAATTCGTCTTCTTCCTCGGCCTCGGCTTCTTTCCTCTTCCGCGCTTCCTCGGCCGCTTGCCGCTCTCGCTCTTCCCGCTGCCTCTGCTCTTCTGCTCTCCTCGCCTCCTCTTCATCCCGCGCCTGTTGTGCTCTTCGCTCCTCGGCCTCCTTGCGCGGGTTCTTCTTCTTTTTCTCCTCTTTGGCCTTCTTGCCGTCTTCAGCGGCTGCTTCTTCCATGCCCGCCACCTTGAAACCAGCATCGAGCATTTGCTGGGTGCGCAATCGCTGTTGAGCCTCTTCTTTCCGTTGCTTCTCTGTCTTGTATGTGCCTTCGCGCTTCATCTGTTCGATCTTGGCCTTTTCTCTAGCTTTCTTTGCTGCTTTGATGGCCTCTTTCTGCTTCTCCTCTTCCTCCAGCCGCTTCTGCTCCTCGGCCTCCCGTCTAGCTTCCTCCTCTGCTTGCCGCGCAGCCTCTTCTTGCCGTCGGCGGAGTTCTTCTTGCTGCTTTTGAATTGCTGCCAAGGCACCGGTAACCTTCTTCTTTTTAGCGCCTGCTGGGGCTGCAGTCGAGGGCGCTGGTGCTGGCGCTGCTGGCGCTGCCGCAGCTACCGCAGCAGGCTTTGCAGGTTCCGGTTCCGCTTTGGCCGCCGGTGCCGTTTTCTTCTTTGCCGCCGCCTGCTCCTTTTTCCGCTGCTTCTCCCGCTCTTTCTTCTCCTTTTCCTTCTCAGCCTTGGTCTTGACGCGCCCGGTATCGTTGGCATCCTCGGGCTCGGCCTCGGCCTTGGGGGCGGCCTGTTTCGCACCCTTCTTTCCCTTTACTGGCTGGCCAAAGACATCCTCGTCGTCCATTGTGGCCTCTGTCGGCGCCTTTGCCTGGAGGTTCACTGGCGCCGCCGCCTCATCGCCATCGTCTTCCACTGCCTTTCCCTTCTTCTTGCGCTTTTCCCGATTCTTTTGGATGGCAGCCATCATGGAGCTGCCACCACCGACCGTCTCCTCCTCTTCCTCCTTCTCGGCGCCATCAGCTGTTGTCTGGTCGACAGTCTCGCCCAGACCTTCGTCCCAGTCGTTGTCGGCCTTCTTGGTCTTCTTTCCCTTGGGTGCCATGTTAGTCGCCTACAGGTCTTGGATATGGCTGTAGATACGGACGGCAAATGGCTCGAATTTACAGTTACAGGCGATCCAAGCGACGTTCTGGACAAAATCCTGCCCAGGTGGGGCTTGGCGGGGTTACGGGTGACGTAAGGTGCCCACACGTGATATTATACAGGGTCTCTATCAAAATCCGCCTGTCCGATCACTGTCTCCCATCGGGTCAGGTAGGTTGCCTCCTTTGTCCGCGACCGGGCTGCCATGCGCAAAGAATAGAATCTTAATGGCGATGGCCAGTCCCGCATGTAGCAGAAGCACAATGACCAAGATGATCTGTGCAGTTTTCTTGTCTGTAGCCGAGACAACGGGATAGCTGCGAGGTCAGCAAGGTCGATTGGGGGTTAGTGAAAAAAGAATATCTTACAGGTTTCGGAAGAGGAACAAAGCTGAGACGGCAAAGCCGACGCCCACAAAGGCATAATTAAGGGCTACATAGGTCAGATTGAACAGTAGAGAATTGAATAAGACTTACCACTTAACGGGCTCCAACTCACAAGGGAAACAGGGATCCAGATGAGGTTTGCGTAGCCGAAAAGTGACCAGCACTCGACGAGGTTCGCACTCTCACAGCCAAACCATTTTAAAACACCCCATAGGCCCACGGGTATGAAGCAGGTGTAGCCGTAGATCAGACCGGCTGCCCCAGACAACAGGCGAAAGTCGTACGCAAAGTGTTTCTTGGACTCACTTGCTAAGAACGAGCTGATTGTCCCAGTCAGGAACAATATGACGATGACGGTAGTCGCGATCCAGAACGGTCCGTAAAGATCGGGCTGACCCTCGAGAGTATCTAGGAAGTTCTGCCGCGGATAAAGCGTGCTGCGACAGCGGTAGAGTATTTGCGACGTGTCAACATCGAAGAACTGCTGGTAAAAGGAGAGGCTCCAGAGGTAGCGCTTGCTGCCTGCCGACTGGCCACGAGAATTGCCAGACGCCGAAGAAAAGAAACCAGCTTGATCTGACTGGATAGGCTTCTGTGAACTGCTCGAGTCTGGCGCGCCGAAGGAAGAGTTGTGGAACTCCAAGTCGTCGTTCAGATCCGTATGCCCGAGGTCCCCCTGGCGCTAGGTTAGGGGATGTAAAGGAGCGGAACATCACAAACCTCTGCATCTACATCGACAACGACGTCGTAGCCCTGTCTGTTGGCCATGGGGTTCCCGGTGAGGTCCCCGTCGACACGGCCGGCCGCCGGACAAAAGTCATGTCCGGCATGGGGCCAGTCACAAACCTAACCCTAAAAACCGGCTCACTCGGACCGATACCGATGATTTTCACGGCGAGGATGAAGCCATCAAGATCGCCATCGTTCGACCGCCCTCCTAAAACATCTCCAATGGAGCGAATAAAGACCGCAACGCCTTAAGCTCCTGCCCATCATTCAGGGGTTCCGCATATCGGTGGCTACTTTTCTTCTAACTACGGCAGTACTAGTAGAAACAAGAAAAAGCAGCCGAGAGGTTAATGAATTTGCCGTTGGGTAGATCCACTAGTAGCGGACGTGCCCAACGGCAATTGCACCAGCCTCTTTCCCACCTGCTTCTCCTCTGTCCCTCTTGACCATGGCTCCTCTATCAGTATTAATAGTTGGTAATGGCATCGCTGGTCCTGTCCTGGCCTCGTTCCTGTTGCTCAACCAGAACCAAGCCGCTCATGAAAAACCAATTATCACATTGCTTGAACGATCCAGTGGACTCCGAGACCAAGGCCAGAATATTGACATACGTGGTAGTGGAATGGCAATTGCTCGTAAATTGGGCATGGAAAGAGCCTTACGTGCCTCCATCACAAATGAAGAAGGCGCCCTCTTTGTCGACGCCCAGAATCGGGTTTGGGCTCGTGAGTATGCGGACAAGACAGGTCGAGTTCAAACTGGGACAAGTGATATGGAGATTCTGCGAGGACGACTGTCTCAGCTATGCTGGAAGCGTGCCGAGAGCGTCAGCTCTGCCGTACGAAAGCAAGGAGGAGCCGGAATCGAAGCCATTTTTGGCGATCATTTGGCTTCAATTGAACAAGATGGTGAGAAGGTAACGGTTCTGTTTGCTGGCAGCGGCAAAACAAGGACATTTGACCTCGTAGTCGGTGCTGATGGGCTCATGAGCAACACTCGTCGATTGACATGGGGCGAAACGGAAGACGCAAAGAATTTGAGGAAGTTACACATGTATGGCGGTTTCTTTAGTATGCCTCGTGGTCCCACTGACAGCTTATGGCGACGGTGGTTTCATGCTCCTGGACGTCGGGGCATCATGCTTCGTCCACACATGGATCCAACCAAAATCACCGTGTTTATGTACGTCATCAACCCCAACGATCCTGATCTGCCTCGTGTAGCCGAGCGAGGACGTCAGGAGGTGAGTGCACAAAAGTCACTTCTGGCCTCTTACTTTTGCGATGCCGGTTGGGAATGTCCGCGAATCATCCAAGGCATGCACAACGCAGACGACTTCTACTATTCACCCATTGCACAGGTTCGCATGCCCTCGTGGCACCGTGGACGAGTTGCAGTGATAGGCGACGCGGGATATTGTCCTTCGCCCATAACCGGCATGGGGACCACACTGGCCCTCAATGGTGCCCATATCCTAGCAGGTGCGCTGCAGCAACACGCTGATGATATCCCCGCTGCTTTGCAAGTATATGAGGAGAAAATGCGCCCGTTTGTCGAAAAGGCGCAATCCTTGCCGTTAGGTGGCAAGGCCGTCCACCTGATCAATCCAGAGACTGCCTGGGGGATTGTTGTTATGCACATCATAATGTGGATTGTAACAAGCTTTACTCCGTTACTGAACGTTGTCCTGAGCATATCTGGCCCTCCTGCAAACGCTATTTCCGTAGAGGACTATGGCTTCGAGCATCCGGGGGTGTTGGAAATATAACAGTAAAATCTGCCCTACACACTGTGTTGGATGCATGATACTAGAATCTAGATCGACACGTATATACTCTCTGCAAGAACTGGACAGCCGACTTGAATGATCTAGCGAGCCAGCAGACAGAAGAACCGCTCATTTTTGACAAACAGCTCTCCTCAGTACGAACGCAGCTTCATACACTCTATACGACCGAGTCCACTTGAGACCTCATCGGAATCGGGCATGGGCCTGCTGACCTGCGATACGCTCATAAGTACGCCTCTTACACATCTGTAACACTTTGAACTGTCCGAGTTGCTGTTGGCATGAAGTCTCGTTGCTATCAGTGTACGATGCCACTGCGCGACACCTCTTACACCAGCAGCTGCACCCTAGGTTTTGTCCTCACAGAGGTTTCCCTCAGGGTCATGTCGCATGCGACATGGTGAATGCGCCCTGCTACTGTTATGAGGTGAGTCATGGAGTAAGACTGCATGCTGACAGTCTTACTGCATGTATGACCACTTGCTTATGGTCATACAATTGATGACTCTTCATACGAGGCTACGCACGGGCCTTCCAGCCCAGAATATATTCTCTGATGTTCCCTCGAAGATATACTTGTATTCACTCATAAAACACATCTCTACTTTCCATCCATCGTTCTCACTCATACATACTATCTGTCTTCGTCAGTTGCCTGCCAATCTTATCCCAGTGTGTTTTTGTTGCCTGATCCAACACTTCCGTAGACGAGTGATCGGTAAAGCCTCCTTGGTGACAGCTGAAAATTATAGGAGACGTGATGGGTGACCCAATGGTGATGTATTATCACTATCTAACATATATCCTCCCACCAAGTCGGAAACAATTACTTCGGGAGGTACCATCTAGTTGCCCGTGTTCAGCTTTCGAATTTAAGACCTCTTCATCAGGAATGTCAGCAAAAAGATAAATTAGCGCGTACGATTGTGAAGTTTGTCGATTGGGAAGCCCACCAGGCGAAACTGCTTGAGAGCCTCGATGTACTTCTCTCCGGCTTCCGTCGTTTGCACTCCACATCACCAGGCACAATCATCACGACGACACTACTGCGTCCAACAACATCGAGGAGGTTTGCGTGATGGTTTGAGTGCTGAACATATCCCTGCAGGTGCTGGTTGAGCAACTCTGGGATTTCTGAGGATACTCCTTGCGGTGGGCCAAACCTGCGCACCATCTGGACAAGCATATGAAGCTTGGTCTTCTTTTCTTGATGATCTCCAGGCCGCAGACGTCGGTCCATAGTTCAAGCATATGTTCGTAACAATGCTTGAGAAGCGCTTCCTACTGGTTGATATCTTCGATCTGCCTTGAACATCTCACTCTGGCAGGATCTGCTGCGACGCACCACAGGAGCAAGAGACTACACACCGGGCCCGTCCGTCCCCTTGGGACAATGAAGGAGGCAAAGTTGCCGGCTTGATCTCACTGAAAGCTCGAAAGTCACAACCCTTGCTCCAAAGCATGCTGCGCACCGAGGAAACTATCATAGCTTCCCGTATCGATGATACGGCGCACAGAGCCAGCCTTTATAGCCCGACTTAATCGTCTGGTCATTCAATGGTTGAACCCGGCCGGCATGACACACTCTCGAACGGGAAGTCCTGATGTAGATTGAACCCTTCCAAGTGGTATACTTATGAAATTGGCGGGTCCCTTCAACTGATGTCGACTCTGCTGGTATTCTCTCCACATCTCTTTCGTCAGATGGCGCGTCATGTCGTCATTGTCGTTCGATACTTCTTGGGGTGCGACTTGGATGCCGATGCCGTTCCCTCGTCCGATACTGCCTGCGTAAACGTCACCCTGGCAGTGACCCTGCATCTGGTTGAGCATGCATACATAGACGCACCAAGAGCAGTTGCTGGTGTGTTAATGCGACGTCACCCCCTGAAGCAGCAGGGATATCTGCGAGGCCCATGGTAATGCTTGCGCTCTCTTACGCTGGGGGTCGAAGGCTTGGTGGAGTAGGCTCTTCCTCATACCTAACGCAACGTCTTCCACAGATCCACAGTTGGCCAGGTCGCATTTGCCGAGACCACGCGAAGACGTAACCTCGTCTCAGGGGTAAGCTCCTCTATGAGGCAGAAAACCCTACGAAGCCTCGGGCGTTCTAACTACCACTGATCTAACTCGTCTGACAAAGGGCTCACCGTGCTATCATGGCGAGACCTTTCATCCTTGCTCCTAATTGCGACAAATCCGTCGACAGAGGCATGGGGTTTTCCCTCACAAGATAGCAGCCAACCCAGCCATCAATCGCAAAGGCGAAGTGGGATTCATCATGAGGGGACTGATGTTACGGTGCTCAGAGGAAAAGGTTCAATAAGTCCCAACAACGAGGACAATCCAGACTGCTATCTACTGGGAAGCTAGGATACTATAAACCAATCCAGAAGCGCCGTTCATTCGTGCGTGGTAGCGAGCGTAGCTATGAAGAACTAGCAGGGCGCGTCGGTGTATCAAATTCCCTGTGCGCTTAGGCCGCGCGGGCCGCGCCCGTATCAATCAGCGCTTGGTACGTACGTCCGGTGAGGGTGACTATGACGCGTTGCTCCGCGGGTTCCAGTGGATCGGACGCCCGGATGTAGTTAATAGTTTTACCTTCGGCGGTAACCTTGGCGTAACAGTCTTTCTGGACGTGTCCTGGTCGGTTGCATCGGTGGCATTTGGGTCCTCGCCGTAACAACTGAGGCCCAAATAGCTATCGAACAGTCCCACGCGGTAGAAGGCGGAGTGGTTGTTCCGCTCATCCCATCATCCAGGAACTGATGTTGAATTGGGAATCGCCAGCTGCATATTTTGTGACGAAGGCTCGAGAGGAGTGTAGCTTCGTGATGAATTCCTCGGGTCAAGGCGTTCTGCACTCTCAGCCGTTGGGACGACTCTCGATCCGGGAAAGAGTTGAGGATCTCATCCTCTGAGACCTCCCTTATTCTGCACCTTGCCGAGGCGAAGACGTCCCGCCCGCGTGTGTCGATTTCAAGCTGACACCGAACAGGATGAGATTGCCATAAGGGTAGAACGCGAGCTCTGCCAGCTCCATGGCGTTGTTGTCCTCATTGATGTTGCGCAGGAACTCTGCAGAGATGCAACGGAGGCGCTCATTGTTTTCCATGCAACGCTTGCGTTCAGCTTTCGCGCGACAGGGACAGTAGAGGGGGTCTCCACGGCGATTTTCCCCTGATCGCAGCAGCTGTAGTAATCACCTCCCACTGCTTTAGTCTTGTCCCTGGAATAGACTGCTTTGAAGTGAACACATAGTTCGTTTCGGGGGCGTAGACTTGGGAGAAAAGGCATAAGATGTTAAGCATTCGAGTGGACCGACCCGTGTGATTTGACAGCGCGCCACCAACCTCGCGTCCGTAAAACATTGCACACTGTAAAGGGCTCCCAGACAAGATATGCAAAATGTCTCCCAGCCAAGTATCGACTTACAAGGGGTTGGTACAGAAAGCGAGAACGTAAATGTTGACAGCGCTTTTTGTTGTTGTGATGGAAGGAGAGAAAAGGGGATGCCGGCTCCTGGACTTATAGTCGGCTGGTGCACGGACTGTTTTGGCCCACCGGTTCATGCGTTTATTGGCATGGTCCATGTTCCATTTTTGGGCGAGGGCTTGGTGGTCGGGGTGCAGGGTTACCGGGGCGCGGCAGCTGAGGATCAAAAATGGCAACTGTTTGATGGCGCGGACGACGGCCAGCATTTCGCGCTCTGTGGTGGAATAGTTGCGTTCGGCCGGGGAGAGGCTTTGACTGAGGATGGCAACAGGCTGGTCATTTTGCATCGCTATTGCGCCAGTGGCGAAAATCGAAGCGTCGGTAAAGAGGTCAAGCGGCACGTCCGCGTTGAAAGAAGCAATGAAGGGCCTGTGTAGTCAAAGTGCGGATGTCGTGAAACCAGCTAGCTCCTGTGTTGAGGCGAAAAAGGGCTCGCCAAGGATAGCCTCTTCCGAGAGACCCGGCACCAGGTAGAAAGTAAACACACGTCCGTCAATCGTCAGGAGGACCGTCGCCATATCAGTCGCGACGGTGTCTCCTGTGATGCCTTGGATCGAGACAGTCGACGGGGAAGTCGGGCCCTGCCAGAGGGCTGCGCGCAGGCAATTTAGTTCAGCGCCGGAGTCCAGGAGCGCTGTTACTTCGCGGCCGTTGACAGCAATGGTGCGGCGGCGTAACAGGTCGTGATGGGCTCCTCGTACGCGTACTGCATTGATGGCCTTGCCGTCCGCCGTAGTCTTTGAGTAGCACTTGGAGTCGGTATGGCCCGTTCTCTTGCATCGGGTGCACATAGATTGAATGGCTTTGCCCCGATTACGGGCCCGTCTGCGGCCGGTCGTCTTCTTGGTGGCAACGTCCTGTCCGGTAACGCCGGCGGTAAGGCTGGCCTTCTCGATGGCCTCGCGTAGGTCCGCAAGGTTGTCTTCTGATCCCATGGGTCCCATGTACATCAAGTAGGGATGGGGAAGAAGTTCGTAAGCCTTATGTTCTTGAGCAGCAAAGGTGAGGCCTAGATGCCCGCCCAACGTCTCCAGGTCGGCACAAAGCTGGCCTGGGGACGAGTAGCGCAGCTGGTCCCAACGTTTGGCCGCCTGAACTCGTCGGGCGGCATCCGATTGGCCAAAGTGCTCCTTGATGGCTTCGACGAGTGAGTCGACTGTTTCCACCAGGCGCGGCCGTCGGAGGGCGGCTTCAACGAACCAGGTGCCCGCTGTACCCGTCAGGTGGGTAGCGATCATGGCTCGGAGTGCGGCCGGATCTCCCTCAAGCCCTGGCAAAATGGCCCGGGCGAGGTTTAACTTGAGGAGAAACTCCTCGCACTGCTCGGATATGGGCTTCCTTCCAGACGAAGCGGTCGTTGCCTTCCAAAGTGTACAATGGAGCAGCGAGGCGTGATAGCCGGGGAAGGAATGGCCGGAACCAGTTAACGGTACCCAAGAATTGCTGCAACTCATGCTTGGTCGTGGGCTGCGGCCGATTGCCTAGGGCGTAATGTTGCGTATCTGGCGCGATTTGGTTGTGCGAGAGCCAGTGGCCCAAGTATTTAACTCGTGGCAGGGAGTTTTGACATTTATCCTGAGCAGCACACAAGCGAGCTGCCTGGAGTAGGGTGCGTGCTTCACGGACATAATAGGTATGGGCGTCTGCCGTGTCAGAGAAGATCAGGATGTCATCCAGATACGCGAAGGCGAATTCCGCGGCTGGGCGTAGGACATGATTGGTGTACCGCTGGAAGATGGCCGGTCCGTTGCGTATTCCAAATGGCATGACGCAGTACTGGTATGTCTTGCGCGGCGTCTGAAAGGCCGTGAGGTGACGCGATATCGACGAGACCTGAATATGATGGATAGCCTTAACTACGTCGAGAAACATGAAGAACCGTGACGAGGCTGCTTTTTGTAGGAGCCCGCGTAGGTTCGGTAAGGGGTACTCGTCGGGCAAGGTGATCTCATTCAGATTGCGGTAGTCGACGCACATGCGGAACGAGCCGTCCTTCTTGGGTACGAACAGGATGTTCGCTGCCGTTTCCGATGTTGAAGGCTGGATCCAGTGGTTGGCTAGTCCTTCTGCCAGGGTGTCCTTGAGTGCGTGGTCCTCCGGTACCGTGAGGGGCCCGGCCCGTTTACTGGGCTTGAGTTGGCCATTCGTGCGCAAGTGGAAGATGCCCGTGAGGCCTTCGCCATTGATGAAGGGGAGGCCCGGGATGAGCCCTTCCACGAGATTAGGGTCCACGTAACAAACCGCAGCCTCGCCTTCGATCTCAATGACACACGATTCGGCATGTTCCGCCAGGGGGACCCCGGAGGGTCCCTTTAGCGTGACCGATGAAGGGAGGCGTTCCTTGGGGGCCAAGTCCTCCCGGATGCAACTGACGGCCGCCCCAGTATCCATGAGTGCTTGGACGGTGCGTCCGCCGATGGTCACAGGGATCCGGTGCTCCAGGGTCTGCAGGGAGTCGCTGGCCTGAATGAAGTTGATAGTTTTGCCTTCGGCAGTATTTTTCGCATAGCAGTCCTTTTGTAGGTGGCCTGTTCTGTGACATATGTGGCATTTCGGTTTCCAATTCTTTTTGCCACCGCGGCGGGTGCGGTACGAAGTGCCCGTCGGGCCTGAGGCCAACGCCGCTGCCGCTTCCAGTTGGCGGGCCGTTTCCTTTAGGACAGCACAGCTATCTTCCGGCCGCTTATTAAGGTCCGCGCGGAGATTGGGCTTCAGCGCGTTCAGGAACGCAGCCCGGCGGGCCTGCTCCGGCCAGTTGACTCATAGTCCTGGCAACGAAGAGATTCTATGGGGCGAAATAATCGCGGCTCCCATCACCATTTGCTCCCATACCAGACTTCCAGGCATTCCATTCTCTTCATCGCGTTGTACGTCGTGTCAGAGGGGAAGGAAAGAATTCCTAAGGGGACCGCCAGCCAAGTCCTCCTTCGGAGAATGATCCAAATCCACCTTCATAAGCGTTTAGTGTTTCCCTGGATGAATGGCTGGCAGCTTGCATTCTCACAAGTTTGGCCTTCCTCTGCAACGACATCTAAGAAAAGTGCCACCGCAGATAACATATGCGGGGTTAATGAGTCTGGTTTTTTCACTTTTACGGCCTGGACTGAAAGGGATCCTGGAATGGAACTGTGACAGGTGCGCAGAGGGCCGGGTAAGGTGTCTGTAGAGCCTCTGAGCGGAGGAAAATGGCTTGAAACTCTGATGAGTCGCGAAAAGCCAGTGTCGGTTTTTCGACCGAACCGAGCGCGCGCCGTGTGTTGTAACGAGCATTATGGGATGTTGCACGCAGTAGGCACAATCCCCACATAATCTTTGGTCGCCAGGCCATTCACTCATCGAGAAGAAACAAGCGCGAGATTCTGGAACATTTGTTCCCATATCTTGTTGAGTTAGGAGCCAAAACCAGCTGCTCTAGTGCAGCACTCAAGCTAGAGTGCGTCGGATTTACCACACAACTCGTGGTAAAGTCCCAATCCGTCGAGTTGATAAATTTTCTGTCACGTGCCCAACGCTGTCTGAACAGTGTCACAGGTCTTTACAATCTGCTCTTCATTGTGGCTGTGCAGGCCTAGCCTGAGAAGAAGGATAGTCGCGCCATTTTTGCTCGACTACTTGTCTCCGGGCATGAAACAGCACTGCTTGTTTGAGATAGCATTGATCGTCTGATATAGCCATGCTCGTCTGAGATAGCACTGCTTCCTTACGATTCGGCGCCTCTTGCCATAATCAGCAGCTTATAGGCCTGGGTGCGCCCCTGGGCTACGTTGCGAGCTTTGTCACACCTGTTGAATGTAACGAGAAGTATTGTCGTGATTTTGGTAGCAATGTTCCACTGCGAGATCTTGAGCGTGCGCCAAGACGCGGAAATTTCCGACAAGCCTCAGGCTTCATGCCTCGCTCGCCCAATTTTTCTAGAATCCAAAAGGTGGAGACTAACTGACCTGGCCGGGTAATCCGATTGGTTTGTGACGAAAAAGAATTGTTTGCCGGGTATGGTCATGATGTTGGCGCGACATGTCATATTTTTGCCTGGAAGTTGGAAATACCTGTTACGGCAAGCGCTAAATCTATCTGGGTTTTTGGCCTGAATTCCGGCGGCGTGGGTTGCAATGCCTAAAAGCTAGGCACCACTTGTCACGACATATATCCGCTGTTTGGCTTTGTTAATTTGTCGGACGACGTCCCAGTGATTCGGGTCGCTGAAGTCCGGAGATGCCGCTTGAGCACACTCAGCCCAGTAACGAGCATGTTGGATTCAAGCATCGCCGCTAGCGCGTATGGGGCACTTGCATAGCAAGTCAGCGATATCTCCCACACTACCAGCTGCACCCTAGGTTTTCCCCTCACAGAGGTTTCCCTCAGGGTCATGTCACACGTGACATGGCGAATGCGCCCTGCTAATGTACGACGTGACGTCACCGGCCCACCGGCATAGAATATTTATTCTGACGTCCCCTCACAGACACAAATAGTCACTCACACTGTCATATCGACACTGGGTATTGACTTCTATCCACCTGCATCTTTCCTGTCCCTGTCGTTGATCTCTGTCTATCGTTACGTCCTCCTAGTTAGGGCCGCTGCGCACTCCCATCCACTAGAGTCCTATCGCTACACGGCCGGTCTCATCGAGGAGGACGTCGTGGCCCAGACAAACGAAAAGCCAGTAAGCTGCCATACATATATTAACTGAAGCCCGTAAGCCAGGGACCAAGCTCTTGGAGATAGGCCATTTGTGGGCCTGGAATTCAACGCCATCGAGTATACGTCCCTGCTTGGTCACGCCGAAGAAAGAAGGGTAGTACCTGTACTGGCCAAGGCATGGACTATTACCAGTAAGTGGGCTGTAGGCATCAGGAAGAGGTTGAAATCAACTCGCTTAAGTCGTTCCAACAAGAAATGAATCTGTGGCTTCGAGACATCAATCAGGCGTACTACCAGTCCGAAACAAAGTTGCAGCGCACAATCCTGGCTTGCCATACGTATCCCAGAGACTTTATCATGGAGGTTATAAAACCTTTTTACGGCATTGCAGTGGCCGGCGCACATTGGTCGTCTACTACTTCAAGCACTACTGTGAAAGGCTGGTTGCGAAGACGTTTACCGACGACCCATGCATTTTTCCAATGAAATGTGACTCTTATTGCTTGGAATCCAGACTGATGGCTCAAACATGTAGCTGAGAGCGTCGCCTATAAAGGAGAGAGTCCTTCGACTTCTCGTCTCTTTCAAACCGGGACCTTTGCATGGATACGACGCACAAATCAAGATGGATTTGTTTGAGGACAGCTGGGGTCAGAAATAGGGTGGGTCAGAGTTGATCTACGGTCCCGAACGGGGACCGGAAGATAATCCTTCTCCGGGGTGCCCTGTTTCAGGATCTCGCCCAACAGCTTACAAAAAGTCCCAGAACCCGGAACGCTCTGGTAAAGGGTCTCACCGCTTTCATCGACAACTATGTGGCAAACGTGCACATCGACGGCTATGAGACCAACATGCAAGACGAGGACAGGCCTTGGCTCCGAATGGTAGCCAAGGATATTACCCTCCACTCAAGAAACTTCGTATGCTCAACGGGTGTGTCATGTCCCTACAAAAAAAAAAACGGAGAGCTCCAGGTCAAGAATTCCTGCCGTACCCAGGAGCAGAAAAGTCGGGGAAATAACCGCAACCCGAATCCTCGTGGGAGTTTCTGTCCGTTCCTCCCTCACGCAGAAGAGCCAAGGGGCGGAGCTGGAAACCGTCAAAGACGCCCAATGATTTACACAACTTTGTTTAGTCTGGCAATGGTGTCTGAGGGGAAATGTTGTGTAATGCTACAAGGTTGCACAGAAAGATAAGCGTGCATACCCCCGGATCCCTTATGGATCGGGAGGACCCCCATCGGGGAGAGAGAAAGTAACACCATTAGCACCATACAGTATCTCAGCTGACCAACAACAACAAAGCCTCAAAGCGATGCCGTTGGTAATTGATGCCCAAGCTCTCGTTGAAAGCGGAAGCACTGCGAACGCATGTACTAGAGCGGTACGCCAGCGCCGATGGCGTGCACGATGACCCAAAGACAAGGTGTTCATGAACAAGGGCAACATTTGCCTCATGCCATGGTGGTGGTGTCAGAAGGCACTTGAGTGCATCGTGAGCCGTCCCTGGGAGCGTGCGAACGGAGAAGACTGGCTTTTCGGGAACTTCCACCGGGACTTCATATCTTTGCCAACAAGTAGCTCTCGCTCTGTGACCTCCGCGCATATTTTATTATTGTGTTCTTGTCTTGTATGAGCCCTCCGCCTCGAAACTCACGTTCTAGGGAAATACCTCCGTCGGGACTACCACTGTCCTCCGCCGTCGCACGTCCAACAGACAACCTTCAACGCCCACACACACCGGTTGAAGAGCGAGCCGCTGAGGGATTCTGGCCCAATACCTGCCCGTCCGACGAAGAATACTCTGACGACGAAGTATCGCCCCTCAACGAACAGGTCGCCACCATGGACATCGACGAAAAACCAGTGACGAATTACGAGGTGGGAAGCGTGGACGGCCAGACCTTTTCGGGCAAGCCCGAAGGTCTCCCGGCCTTCCTTACGCATATCCACTTGAAGGAGCTCCTTGACAGCGACCTGCGGGATGCTCGGGTGAAATGCGCGTACGCAGCCAATCAACTCCGGGGCCCTGCCAAGGAGTGGTTCGTACGAGCCTTACCTAGCAAGCCGCAGCTGTTGCAACAGTGGGCCGCCCTTGAAGGGGCGCTGACCGCCACTTTCGGGATGTCGGATGTCATCCGCCAACAGCAAGACGAGCATGTTCGCGTTTGCCGGGACAACCACGCAGATTCACGGACCAACAGGCTCGGCGCATACCACTCCAAGAAGTTGAGCTGTTGGGCATTGTGCTAGCCTTCAAGCCCTAGCGCCACTGGGTGGAAGGGGGGGATGTAGTGGTCATCACCGATCCTGGGTCTTTGAGGTTCATTCGGTCGAAGCAGAACCATTCTACACGGATTGCCAAAGCTCTAGATATTGTCGAGAACTTGGGAGCTACCATGCCAGAAGGATGTGGCACCTACCATGGCCAGAACTGTAGATAGAAGTCGCAACTTCTCAGGGTTTTTACCTCTATAGAGGAAGTTTTCCCTAGGACGGGTCATTGTCTTGTTCATGCTTAAAGGCATGGTTCGCTGATGTTGTCCTGGCGAATGTGGTCAGACTGAGGTAGCGTGGAGAAGGTTTCGAACCTCATCTCACATAAGGATAGACATCTACATTTACCTTTTGGCCAAAGTTGAGTGCACACATTTGTCGTTGATAAACGTTCCGCTTCAGTCCTCGAAGGTTTACCCCTCCGACATACCATCATCTATCGCCCAGGACTGTTGTGCAGGTCGCCGCGGAGCGATCCGCAGGTGATGACCCACATCCCTGACCAGGGTTCGACTACTCGGAAATTTTCTTGTGTAGCTCTAGATACGCATATATACGGATACACCTGTGAGGTGGCGCTTCTTATTAGAACAAGGACGAGCAATCACGATATATGTAGGGCTGGGTCGACACACTGTCGAAAAGAGAGAGGGCGTAATTACAAGGTGAAGAGATGGGTATGAGTGGTGTTAATAACCTTGGTGGTTGTTTTCTGCAGCGTTGTTTGCGGAAGATCTTTGTCTATGTGTTTGTCGGTCAGACACTCTCTTATAGAGGGGTTGCCCGAGAATTAGCAGGGGATGTTCCATTGATACTAACCGTTGGAATGAACCCCGCGATGATAGCGGCCATCAAGATTAATGTTTTTGCCCCAGTCGACAAGATGACAACTGCTCTCCTACAACCATATGGCCCGGGGTATCCTGACACGCTCACCGAAATCGAAGAACTACTGCGCATTTCGTCAATGACCTTTCCGCCACGATACTAGGGAATCTACATAGAATATCCGCGCTGATCGATTAATAGTGCTGTTTACAGTAGACTTTTGCTTCGTCTTATATTTTTTTTAAGTCTTCTCAAGAAGGAAAGGAAACTGTCAAGTTGCATATCCTTCTCCTGCCGTGACCAATCTCGGTGCCAATGGCGGGGCTCGGGTGGCTATGAGATGAATACTGAAGATATTTCTTCTCACGTTTGTGGACGATTAGCCCTACTCGCGAACCTCAGACAAATTTAGTGGGGCGAAATTGCTTTGGAAGCTACAGGCAAGCTAACTCCTACGCCCGGGAGATAACGGTATCCAGACCGATGCTTAGTCGAAACCCACGAAGAGGCGTTGTCGTAAGTTGACCCACGGTCTTTATCACCGCAGCACGTAGTACAATAGGAACTAGACGTGTTGTTCGTTTGGGCTGGAACTTTCACCACTTTTGTGATATTTGTTGGAAGGTCGTTTGGATGGACGAGGGGTTTGCACTCTTTGCCGTGGAGTACAGGTACTGGTGCAGGGAGACTGGTTTGATGTATTTAGTGTCGGCAATGGTCAGGTGGTCTGACAATACCGCAGATATTTTGGTGTTAGGGTGCATTTAGCGGCGTAGCTAGTTGACTTGGTCTTGGTTTATTGTGCCTCTAAGACTTCGAAGAAGAGTCGTCGATACGCTATGATGGGACGACAATCCAGCGCGTCTGAGACATCCGATGGACGAAAAACTCGTAAACAAGTCACTGTGAGGCAGATATTGGCCTATTTGGATCGCTGCACATAAAATTTCTCTCACGCACATATTTTCCATCTACCCAAGCAATTCCATCTTCACAGTCAACGACCCATGCCTTAGTATCAATCACATTTTGACAGTGACACTAACAACAGGCGTTTTTCCCATCATCCCCGCAACCCCTCTCATACCCATCCCTGAAAACCACCCACCTCTCACCCCCCAATTTCTCCCTTCCCCTCCTCATCAACACCAACTTCTCCGCAATGAGCCTCAACCTCATCCTCGTCTCCCCCTCACCAAGAAACCTCCCCGCAACCTCCTCAATCTTACTCAACGTCTTCCCCCCAGGGACCCTCTCCCCATGATACCTCCCAGATTTCCACTCATCAGCCATAATCCTCTCTAACCCCACAATATTGACCCTCTGATACCACGCCTCCCCATTTGCACAAACACGCATCCTCCGATGCGCCCCCTCCGTATCAAGTAATTTCTCCACCCGATCGCGCCACAGGAGAACATACGTCTGCAACGGCTTCGCAACCTTACTTCCTTTAGCAAGAAACCTAACCCAGGCGGGATACACAGTCCCGCATCAGGAACTCCCGCGCCGAGACTGAGCAGTAATGCCGGCTTGGTGTTCCCGTACAAAGTGTGAAAGTCCCCGTACGCGGAGAAGGAAGGGTTACTTTCACTGGGTGCGCCGTCTTGGTAGAGACTCCCGTTGTGGGAGACAGCAGGGAGGTAAAATAGTGTGGCGGTGGTCGCGAGTGCGACTTTCCAGATTGGTAGTTCATCGGCCGCCTTTTCGCGTGGAAAAATTTGGCATGGAAAAGAGCGGAATATGCAGGTATTTATGAAGTCTTTACCTTTGGTGACGCGGCAGGCGGTTTGGCTGACGCGGGGGTTGGTGGGGTTGAAGGGGTATCCTTGGGTGGGCCAGAGGAAGGGGTCGGATTCGCCGGTGCAGTTGGGGTGGTTGGGACAGTGTTGTGCAATGATGTTCTTGAAGGCGCGCTCGAGGGGTTGGGGGTAGTATTTCGTCCCTAGAGGGATGATGGAGCGCTTTTTGGTGAGGGTGTCGTGGGCTACGCGGCGCGAGAAGAAGAGGGCTTCGGATATGGGACGACGGAGGCGGGAGAGGAAGATGGCGATTAGCCCGCCTGTGGAGGTGCCGTACATGAAGTCGAAGTAGTGGCAGGGTAGGAGGTCCTTTTCGGTGATGCCTTCGGCTAGGCCGCCGTGTTTTTGCTCCGCTTCCCAGATCTCGTGCATTAGGGACTCCAGGATGAGGAGTGTGCTGCAACTGCGGATGCCACCGTAGTCTAGGGAGAGGATGGCTGGCAACCATGGGTCTTCAATATGACTTGCCCAGTACTCGAGATTCTTGACTTCGCGGGAGGATTGTGATAGAGTATGAATGTAGTCATTCTGTGTTTGTTCGTCTTGGCTTATCATTGAAGCTGTACTAGGAGATAGTGGTGCTGTTGTTGCAGTCTCAGGGTGGTAGTAGGACGTATTAATAGTCTAGCAACGAAGTAACGCCAGTGAACAAGATTGCCAGCTTGTGTAATAACACTTAGAGACTGTGATGACTGGTGCCATACCACGATCATGGAACTGTCGTGTTAGGAAGGTAATTTATGTCAATTTTCGTTGCGACGCTATAACATAGGTGATTGGTTAAGATCTGCTTGCTCTACAGTTTTGTGTGTCCTGAGATATTCTTTCCCCCATGACGGCCCGAATTGCAAAATTATAGATTTAACGATCGCCCAGAGATGCCCAAGGCTGCCCAATGCTGTGGGACATGACGCCATGCCCGCATGATGGCGTCTTGCAATAGAGCTGCCCAACCCAACATCGATTGATGTCACCATGTCCATTGTGCTTCGAAAGTACATGTCATGCAATTGTCTGCCTTTGGTGAGTGTTCAGCATGTAGGTGTTGGAATCAAAAGTCGGTTACGGTTGGACGGTGGCAAGCAGCATGAGTGAATACAAGTATTTGTACAAGAGAGTTGCACATTGCATCACTGGTGCAGCGTTGACTACTTTGCAATGGTTGGCTGTAATAAAGTCGTCGCAAAGGACTGCACTGGTCCTATCGTGCAGTTACTTGCACAATCTTATGGCTTCGGGCAGAGCCTGTGCATAGCCCATGGCGATGTATCGAGAGATGTAGCTCTCGCTCGACCGTAAGCAAACTACTCTCGAGGACGTACAAACGTTCCAGCCTCGATTCTGCCGTTGTATATGCTTACCAGCCCTGACATGTGGACGGCTCGCCTGCGCAGTCGTCAACTTGCTCACGTCAACCTCCCGCTGTCGCTGTCCATTCCAATCAAATCATGTTTTCCACCTCAAATCCATTCACCCCAACGCACCAAGCAAATTCCTGACCACATCCGCAACCCCTCTCTCCTCCCTCCCCCGTCCATCCAACTCCCTCAACGCCTCCACAAACCCATTCCTCGTTCTTTCAAACCTCCCCTGATTCGGGAGTCCACCCATCCTCGCCTCCATAACACCCTCAAGAACAACCCCCAGCACGTCCTCAACCCTCCCCCTCAAGCCCGCAAACCTCTTCTTCAAAAACAACCTCTCCCTAATGCGATCCACACACCCCTCCAACCCCCTCTTCACTTCAAAAACCGAATCAAAACCCCCCAACCCCACCTCAAACCCATTCCAAGGAGTCTGAATCCCCAAATCCACAAGAACCCCCAAAAGGCAATCCACGAACGATAGCACCCGAATCGAGAACAACGCAATCTCTTTGCGAAGCATTCCTCCCAAAACCTCCCATCTCAACCTCACAGCAGCATCACGCACAATCAACATCCTGACCAAGAATCTAAAAACATCATCACACGATTTGAGCACGGAAGGCGTAACAACAACCCCCACCTCCGGGAGCGGAGAGAACTGCACTTTCAAAAAATCGAGGGCGTAGATCGAGTGCGGGTGTTGGAGGACACGGTTGATTTCGTCTTCGGAGAGGGTGCGGATTGAGAACGAAAGGTCTCCGGGTGGGGGGGTATTGGGGAAGAAATCTTTGTGGAAGGATTCGGAGAGGATGTTGTTTAGAACAAGGCGGAGTTCGGAGCTCGCGGGGGGCCATTGCGATGGGGTGAGGTTTATGGAGCCGAGACGGAGACCGAGGGGTGAGCCTGTGGGGAGGTTGGTATGCGTGCGTCGGGCGGATTGGGCGGTTGGGTCGAATAAGGCCGAGGTTAGGGCGAGGAGGAAGTTGCCGCTGTTGAGGAGGAGGTAGGATTTAATGATGCGGAGGGTAGTGTGCAGGATGCTGGAGGTGATGTTTTTGAGGAGGAGGGTGTTGAGATGCTTTGCTTGGAGGAGGATTTGGGGACGGAGAGCGGAGAGGAGATTTGTGGTCAGGGGGTTGGGGAGGGTGGGTGGAGGTGTTGCAGAGGTAAGGTAGGTTTGGACTGCCGTCTGCAGGGCATCATACGCGGGGATGAGAGGAGGCTCGGACATGCGAGCTGCAATGTCATCCAAGGCATCCTCGTCGTATGAACTGCAGTCTGCCTCCAATACTTCCCTTTGAGAAGACACCAATTCCTCAGGAAAATGCTCCCTAACAAGGTCCAAACACACCTTCGTCTCGCGAATGATTCTCTCATCCTCCGCGTCAACAAGCCTCTGCTTATCTTCAATCTCATACTCCCCAACCCCATCAACTAGCCCAATCGATGCAGCCACAACATCCAACCAAGGCCGAGCTACCTCCTCAAGTATAACCCCAAAAACAGAACCCAGTGCACTACCAGTCTGCACCAAAACCCCAATCCACTCCTTCATAACCGCCAAACACTCCTCCTCCCCACCAACACTCTCCAACACACTGACCAACCCATGCAAACCCTCCAACAACCTCCCCGGCCGCGACAAAATCGTCTTCAATCCCAAAACCGAGCTCCCCAAATCCGCCCCAAGCACAAACTCTTCCACAACCCTCAACACCCTCTCCACACACCCCTTCAACGCCGTAACAGCCGGCACTTGTGCCCCCGAAACACACCATTCCCCCAACCCCCTAACCAATCCCGCATACTCCACAAACACGTGGAGCATCTCACTCGTCAGCCCGGGCGACACCCCAGAGATAGAGACATCCTCGAGGGTACGTCTGAACACCCTCTGCGCATCATCCCAGATGAAGAAAATCGACCCTCGTCCCAGCGCGAGAGAGCGTAACGCGGGGAGGATCGCGTCTTGGGGTAGAACGCCGCATTTGCTGCTAAGCGCGGCGTTGAAGGTTTCTATACCCGCTTCGGAGAACGGTGCATATTCTGAGGGTGGGGGGGTGAGGTGCTCGAAGGAGGACCAGGTGTAGCCTTCTTTGGGGAGGGAGGGCGGTTGGGCGGTGGATTCGTCCCAGAGAGGGAGGGGGGATGGACATGGAGAGAGGGAGGCTCGGGATGAGGGTGGGAAGACAGCTTCTTCTTCTTCGGCGTCTGAGGGAAGGCCTTTGTTCTCGAGCGCGTGGATCTTAATGCCGTGGAGGGGTGGGAGTGTGAGATCTAGGTCTTGGTTGATGAGGGGGGTGTGACAATATTCGTCCGTGATGATGACTGGGGACTGGTAGATGAGGGCGCATTGGAAGGGGTGCCCTTTGTCGATGGGATTGGCCATTTCATGCTGCTTTGGTGAGACGCGTCGGGAAATTGTAGTCGCGACGCGACTATTTAGAGGTACGGATCGGGCCGGACCCTGTTTTTAGCGTCGTCTGTCAACCCCGCCATGTGGGGATGTGGGGCTGCGGGGTTGGTCGACTTGCAGAATGGAAACAAAAGCAATGATCTATATGAAGACCCGGATTGATAGCTTTTGCAGACTAATTCTCTGCCTCCTTGCCTTGTTTAGCGACCTCCTTCATCGACAGCACTTCTACCTTTCTATCCATCTCATTTTTGGTCTTTCTTGCCTTAAAGAGCCCTTCTGCGCCGAGCAAAGAAAAGACATCTTGGAGAAGGGATGAAGTGAGGAGGCAAGTTGAAGAGCGACCAACTGAGTGGATCTTGTCCATTTTGGAAATTCGTGGTTGTACGCTGAGACACAAAGGATCAAACACTCTGGAGTTCTGGTTGGTGGAGCGATGCATTGTATCAGACCAACACCTCCTTTATCTAGAGCAGGTAATCGAGGAAGCGTACTTGGGGAAGATAGTGAAAGCATCGTCACCCTTTCTCGCCCTTCCATATCGTCATTCTGGTATCCCTCCTATGCCCTCCATGGACATCCAGATTCGCCTGTTCTCTTCTCCCCGAGGAGTTTCACAACGTCCTAACATCATCATTGCACGTACTCCCCGTGTGGCTACCAAAGAAGGCAGAGAGGAAACCATTCCGTTAGCTTTTATTGTTCCAGTGCTATCCCCTGTGTCATCGAAAGAAAGATGGTCTTGGGACGGGCTTAGATGGTGGTCAGAATTGCTAGACCAAACAAAGCTAAACTGGTGTGAGATGTCCACTAGCGTCTTGTTCTTGCAGACATCGTCGACGAAGGGGCAGCTTCCCGATTTGTGTTATGGTGATGGTTCGAAGGGCCGTTGTGTCTGAATCTCTTGACGTTGTGGTCGAATTTTTCCCTTGGGTCAATGAAAGGAAGATTGTTAGGGAAAGGCCTTAAATGGCGGTCAAACAACTAGACCAGTCCAGTCGACAAATTGAGGATAGGCTTGAAGCGGATTTAAATGGCGGTCACAAAGCTGGACCAGAACAGCCAATTTTGTCCATTGTCGCAGTGACTTCGCAAACGAACGCATTTGAATGCCTGCTCCAGACATTAGGTGCAGAGATCCCCCTAAATCACCATGCACTTACTTTGCCTTAAACCAGGTGGTGCAATTATTCGGACATAAAAGCATATCCACGACCGTGATCAACTTTCTCGGAGGATCGAAGATAAAACTCCCGGTTCAATATCGTGATTCTTTTGGAGTGGATGGCACCAGCTTCCCAAAGCCGTTTCACCTAAAACCTTTTCCCTTGGGACGACGTCGCGCTACTGCGAGTCATTGGCGAACGTGGCCGATTACCTGTAGACGAGCGGCTTGACAATCGAGCTATTTGTTCGAGTATGCTTTTTATCAGACCACCGATTTTGGATTTCACCCCCCTTTCCCCCCTCACCCCCCTTCTTTGTGCCACTCAAGTCACAGTACACCTATTCGTGGGACATTGTCTATCTGAGATGAGCTGACAAAGAAGATTTGATGTCGAGTCAATCTGCCGTACGCCGAGTAGTGACGCACGGAATGGTTCGTTACAATTACATAAAGAAGGCGGCCACTTCAGGCATCTGAATTTCCTGTCGAACATGATTTGGATTTTCGATCTGCGAAAAAGCTGAGACTGGAACGGTTTAAACCTTTTCATGCGCCGTACCGAGATGATATAGGGGAATGGAACAGCAATCTGTACGAAGAAAGTGTCCTTGAGCCGGGACAAGCTGACGAGATGGGGAAGTGGGCCAGAAGATTGGTGGCCATGCAGTTGGGCAACATGCATATCATAATGGTGACCGACGATGAGCATCGACGAACCACCAGCGCGGGAAACGTGGGAACGGGGGCCTATCCATATCTACTCTTCATCCTGGCACGCTCCCAAACTCTGGCTTGAATTGGATAGATGGTAAGGGTTGGCGCCCAAAATAAGTTGCACTCGCTGCCATGATATCATGGCACTTGGAGCTTGTTAGCAGCTCCGTAAGTGCCCCGCGCGCTAGCAGCGAAGCTCCACCACTCTAACATCCAGAGGAGGGTTGTAAATATGCCGGAAAGGCTGAGTTGTTCTTGGCGGCATCATTGATCCTCTGATTGACCATCCATCATTTTCTGTAAAAATCCCTCCCGAAACTGTATGTAGTGAGAGAGGTGGACAGACTGACTGAACCCCGAAGGTCATCAAAACGCACCTCCAACGGTGCTTGGGCTATTGCCTGTTGTATGATTCAGCTCGCGATTGACCGGTTGAACTGATTGTTGCTTTTTGTTGGTTTTGGTCCTGAACCAACATGCATGTACCTACCTTATATAGCTTCGGAGCATTCCTGTTGTGGCCATGAATCCTTGCCACTTATGTAGCTACTCGGATAACGGCATCTACGTGGGACAGTTCTACTTCGAGGTCATGGCTTGTATGATATCAGCGCTGCAGCATTTAAACGAGGGCGTGCATCATCATGATTCAGTTGCAAGCTACGTGTACAACTAGCTTTGCTGAATTACAATACTAAAGCGAAGAAGAAGCCAAGGCCGGTGAGGAAGCCGGCCTTGTTCTTGAGGCTTGCATCGGACTTTTGTGTCGATGTCGAACTGGCACTGGCGGTTGTGGAAGAGGCAGACGACGTTCCGGACGAAGCCGACGACGAATTGGTCAGCGTCTGGTGGGTTGTCCACGAGGCTGAGAAGCCAGAATTGTTGCGGCAACCTGCGGTGCCCGTGTCGGTGGAGGAGCCCGAGACGAAGTTGACAGGGCCGCACTACAGTTGTCAGCATCATAGAAGTTTGACCGACGAATCTACACACCTGATACAGCCGACCATCTTCACCGGTGGTGATGACTTGGATGATGCCAGACTTGCCGGCCCAGTCCTTGGGCGCGTGGCCGCTGGGAAGACAGAACTGACCAATGCCCTTTGTGGAGATAACGGGAGCCAGGGTGATGAAGTTGTACGGCTCCTTGGTGTCGGTGGTGCCGCGGATGAGCCACTCGCCCTGGGGATGGCTGCTCTGGATGCTGATGGGGAACTGATCAACGCCTACGCGCGGACTGCTGCTGTTGACATTAACGGTCGCACCGCCGCACGGCGACTTTGGCTCATTCTCATCAATGAAGCCGGCCGTAGGCGGCCACTTGAGCGTGAAGTGGGCAGAGGAGAGGCCGGCAAGGGCGAGGATGGACAAGAACTGCATTGTGGACCACGACAGCAAACACAACCGGTGCAAACACAGCAGACAAGACACACAGAAAGACAGGCGGCTTCAACCTGACCCATGACTCGCTAACTTGCTCAAACATGCGCACGTGGCGGAATTGGTTCCTCTTGGCATGCGCAAGTTATCATCAGCCACCGACGGAGATTTAGCCTTGGGTAGGCCATGTCCTCTAGATAACTGCGCGTAGATGAATTCCATGGACGGCATGGACATGTCCGGCGACGGGTCCATGTACCCCGCCAATAAGAGGATTGCCCGTGGCTTTTGGTACGCCATAGCCGGCACAACGGGTTTGATGGCTGTCGTGCGAGCTGTCACGGCGGCACAGGCACGGCAGCGACTGCAGCAGACGGGCAAATGTCCATCCAGACCCCGTGGCTGGGCGGCCCAGATGCTGGCGACGGCGACGGCCATGGTGCGCGAGATTGCCTACCCTCAGCCGGTGTGTTTCACGGGAAAGATCAGTCGCTACTTTACTCCTCTGCCGCTGGGCCGCTGGATAGTGCTGCTGATCTATTGGGTAATGATTCTCGCGATGCTCTGGAGCAATGTTATCATGAAGCCTTCGGACCCGATGGCGGGATATAAATGGGAAAAGGTCGGATACCGCGCTGCCTGGGTATCCATCACGCAGGTTCCTCTAATCTACCTTCTTGCTTTCAAATTGAACCCATTCAGCCTCATCACTGGCATCTCGTATGAACGTCTCAACTGGCTCCACCGATGGACGGCTCGGACAATTTTCCTCACAGTCATCGTGCACTGGGCCTTCTTCCTGCATGAATGGTGGCTAGCAGATTTCATCGCAGAGGAGCTGAAGATGATGCCCGTCGTCAAATACGGAATCGGCGCATTTGGCGTGTTGTGTTGGATGGTCCTTTCCAGCTTCGGCTTGTTTCGAAGCAAGTTGTACGAGGTCTGGGTTCTTCAACACATTGCCGCTGCGGCCGTGTTCCTCTGGCTGTTGTGGAAACACGTTCCGAGCAAGGCACGGTACAATATCTGGATGTGCGTCGGATTTGCGGCATTTGACTGGATTGGCCGGATCATCTGGAACACGTTCCGCAACATACGAATAAGAACTCTACGACTTGGGTACGAAACACAGCTTGAGCCGCTCCCTGGAGACGTCGTTCGAGTGACGATAGCAGAACCTGGGTTCAGGTGGAGGGCAGGACAGCACATTTATCTTTCCATACCGCGCCTGGGACCACTTCAAGCCCATCCATTTACCATTGCCGGTAGTGATGACCTTGTCCTAATCATCCAAGCCCGCTCTGGCTTCTCACGACGTCTTCTGAACGCTGCCCAGCGAGAGAAGCGTCAGTCATACCGCGCCCTGATCAGCGGACCATGGGGCAATCCGCCAAACTTCCGTCACTTTGACACGGTGGTGTTGCTTGCAGCGTCGACGGGCGCGACGTTTACGGTTCCCATCCTCGAGAGCCTCTTCAGCTCACCAACCTGCGTCCGCCGAGTCGAGTTTCACTGGATCGTGCGTGACACGGCACATGTCGACTGGTTCTACAAGAGACTGCAAGCGTTGAGCGATCGACCAGAAGTCAGAATTGTCATTCACGTCACCGGTTCAGTTGTTGAGACCCCGTCGACGTCGTCATCCACCCCGTCGAACGCCAGCAACGAAAAAGCGCCTCTCTCCCCGCCGCCCAGACGCGTATCTGACGCGCTCTTCGTGTCGCGTGGAAGCCGTCCGGAGCTGGATAGCATTCTCCGTGGGCCAATTGAACGCGCCCTCGGCGAAACGGCAGTTGTTGTGTGCGGCAACGCGTCTCTGACGGCATCCACGCGGACATACATCTCGCAGCTGTCAGACGAACGGGCGGTGCACAAGGGAAGCGGAGCACAGGGGATTAAAGTCTATTGCGAGGCCTTTTCCTCTTCGTAATCGTCGTCATCATAATATTAATTTACACGCAGTTCTCTTCATACACAATGGCACCGATGTGACCGCAGCCGAAGAAGACGCGGTTGTAACCCGTCACGCTGTCCGGATCGAGGAAGTCGTATTCGTAACGCGCGGAGTCGCTGAAGCTGAGCACGGATGAGCCTGCCGAGGCCGACCGAGCGGCAGAGAGCGCGGGACAAGAGTCTACCAGCGCCAGGGCGCAGACGCCGACTTCGCCGTCCGACACGGTGCTCCATCCGGCGGCGCAATTGTCGCGCTCGGCGCAGATCTGGCAGCAGGCGCTTGGATCGGTGACGTTGGTGGTGTCAACCATCTCGACGCGCGCACCCGACGCCACAGCGGGGCGGTAGATGCCGTGCCCGCGCACGTCATGCACCAGATTGGTGGGAGCGCAGCGCTCATGTCGCGTAACCTCCTTGATGGCCGCCGCAGTGCCCGTCACGCCTGTCGTCGTGGTTGCGCAAAGCAAGCCCATGGTTGTGGCGCCCTGTGTGATGCGCAGACGCGTCGTGCCCGTGATGTACGACGTCGATGTCCCGCTGCACGGCGTTGGCACGCAAGTCGGCGTCGATGACAGCTCTCCTGAGGAATACAGATCTCCATACACCTTGCCTGTGCTGGTCGGAATCGGCTGAGAGTCAAACGTCCCCGTGTAATGGATCACGGTCGGATTCACCGTGTGCGTAGAGTATGACGTGCATGTCGTTATGATTTTGGCGTCGGTGTATGTCAAGGTCGCGTCGAACTGGGTGACGGTTGTGCAGTAGGGCACATTTTGGGCGGGTTGGGAGCTGGATGGATTGCTGGTCTTGAGGGATGTGGACAGGGGGCTGGCCTTGTGGGAGGAAGTTGCTGGAGAGGACGTCTTTGATGTGCTGTGAGAAGTCTTCAGCGTGAGGATCTTGAGGGAAGACGTCGATGCGGCCGCGGAGGTCGCATTGAGTCTGGGCGCGTATCCGTACCCTTGCTGCCCCGCAACCAGGGCTGTAAATCCGAGAAGAGCAAAGAAGGGACCCATATTAGCAAAAGTTGTAAAGAGAAAGACAGAGAGGGAAGTGGAAGTAGAAGTAGAAGTAGAAGGAGGTGAAGAAAGAGCGTCACACTGAGGAAGAGACGCAGGTTCGGTTGCCGTCTGGTGGCCCCAATGCGTGCATATTAGTTGTCGTACATCCCTGCCAGCAATCGCTTCTTTTTTATCAGGAACGCTTGCCTTAGCGCTGCCGGGGTCAGTCACAAATCACAATCACAAAGCAGCCCTGTCCTCCCAATCATTTCCCACTACTACCGATTCACTTTTGCAAACCATCCCGCAAAGAAACCTTGCATACCAATCACAAGTCAGCGAGAATACGAACGCAACCAAAAATCCTGCAGGGTGAGATATCCTTTTCCAGTTCTCTCCCACTCCAAATATAGTCCCCACGCAGGGGGACCTTGCAACTTCTCCTACCCGATTCCGTGTTCCGTCCCAACCAATCAACCCACTTTGGCACCTCTGTAACACCTCCCCATTTACGTAACCTCGCCTATAAGTAGTTCCCTATCGAAGCAATTTCATTGGGCTGCGCGTTCACATGAAGCAAAAACCCCCGGGCCTACATACTTGCACGTGTGTTGGTACAATGCGATGTTGTGGCGATTGTGAAACCCTTCTCCCGTTGGAGAACAATTTGGTGGGGAGTTATTAATAACCTTTCGGCACCTTCGGAGGATTTGATCATGCCGAGGATGGGGTTTCCGTGGGGGCTAAAGTGATTGATTCCTAATTGGAGAAGGTCGCATACGCGCGCGCGTGTACGCTGCGTGCTGTGGTGACAGGCGCAGCGCGACCTCCCGCGCTGTTTCTTTTCGTTCTAGAACGAAGGACAGAGATGACAGTTTGGAATCACCGTTTACCGTGATGCTGTGCCCTTGGAATAAAGAACCCTCGGGATAAAGGACCCTCGGGACGCTCTGCAAGCAGGTTGGCCGCAGCCCGTCTCAGCCCGACCCTATGTCTTGGTAAGTGTGCATGTGTTTCCCCAGATGGGGTACCTACATACATATTTTTCTTCTGTGGTACAAGAGGAAATGCAAGTCATCATGGTGGTGGTGCTGCGCCTCTTGTGTGCGCACGCCGACCGCGTGCTTTTAATTTATACACAATCAATCTAGCCGTTTGACCGATGACGGATTGGGACGCTTAATCTATCACGCGAGTGGTTAACGGTTGGTCTATAGGTGGCGGAATATAGATGGAGGTGAGATCAGATTGGGGGATGATCGTTCACCGGAGAAGGGATTCACCGCTGTTAGAACGGATACTCGATTAGCAATCATTGTCAGCCGGGTACGTCCACTCTATCTGAACTTGTTTATGCAATCTGAGAGGAAGACTGTCTGGCTCCTCCAGAAGCAGGGACAGGTCACGCTTCGGGAAACAATCAGCCTATATCACGGCGGATCCACCGCAAATCAAAATCCATTTAACTTATAGGAGGAGCCATCTACTGGTGGGTCTCACGACACCAGTCAATAATAGTTTCTTTTTCCTCCAGAAGCAGGGAACAGGTCACGCTCCGAGAAGACAAATCATGATATATCACGGTGGGACACCTTCGCCGCAAATCCGGAAGTATATTCCTAGGGAGAGAGGTTGTCCTGTGGGTGTTACCCTCCAAGCGGAGGGAATGTCAGCTGAACAGGCGGCAATCGAATTGTCTTTGCGGCACTGCTTTCGGAGTCAATCTCCCTGCGGATCAAGATGATGACAGTTCACTCTTCCTCTTGGGAGAGATCATCTGATCATATAACTTCCTTGCAGAACGATAATGTGGTCTCTCGTGGAGTCATATTCAAGGTGAGCTTCCAGGACACGACGATGACAGATCACTGGGGAGAGATCATCTGGTCGGAGAATTCTCCCGCGTGGAACGATAATCATACTACCGAGTACCTTTGCCCCTCGCTTTCTGGACCCATAGGTATAAGACACGGCGACGACAGATCTTCGAAGACCTCCCACGGGTCTGAAAATTGGACGACCCAAGTTGGTCTGTAGTTAACTCTATGCGTTTACCTTTCCCCGAGTGTAACCCGCCAAAGTAGGTCCCATGCATCGCGTCTCATCGCAGCATCGGAACCAGCATCGGAAACAGCGACGTTACATGCCATTCAGCTGGCTGTTACACTGCAGAAACGCACACGTGCTTGTCTAAATATCCCCATCTATTTTCATCAGGGCTTGTTACAGCCTACTTTGAAGAGAATGGATGTGCGTCCAACGGGGTTGCATGGTCCAGACCCTCCACCATCAGGCTTCTCTATCTGTGGATCCAACATGCCCGCATCGCCCGTAGGATGTTCCCTGCCCCATGATCAGGCTCTCAATGCAATGATCTGGGTGTACAGTCCAACAAACGCGCATGCATCCCTAGAAATATCCCCACCCCGTGGAACAACCAAAGTAGCAGACTGTCAGCAACGGACGTGCATGCATGCTTTTCTTCCGATAGGATATCCACATCCTGACCTTGTGGAACGGGCCAAGAACTCTTTACACCCACGGCACGAAGTCCCCGCAAACCTTTTCCTTCGAACACAGTTAGGATGGTGTACAAACCCTCCTCCTCTCGTGAACCACGAGAACCCAATCATCCTCAAACCCCGAGGGGGGAGTATCTTCCCACGCCACCCGCTAGAATGAACAATCATGAGATATCCCCAAAGCAAGCAGATATAGAAAACACACCATGCCATGAACGAGAAAACTTGATTTCGGTAACGACTTTACCCTACTCTCCCTTCTCCCTCACCCTCTCCCTCTCAATTTGCTCCGGTCTTCTAATGGCAATATCCTTCGCCTTCACCCCAAACGTATTCTTCAGCACCCTTTCCACCCCCCAACAGAGAACATAATCGAGCACCATCGCCGCCGTAAGGCGGGCCTTAAACGGCATGTCAAACTCAACAAGTTTCAACTGTTTATTCAACTCAGGCACAAATTCCGTCGCGCAGCTGAATGCCACTGCGCTTGTCAGGAGCAAGCCGTAGTACATCCCCTTGTTTTCGCTCAGACCCTCGCGGAAGGGACGGCCTTGGTAGTTGATCGCAAAGGTTGAGATTTGTTGGATGAGCTGTAAGAGGTAAATTGCCGAGTTAAGGAGCGAGGGCTCAAATGTACCATCAAGGTCGATCACTTGGCGCGGAGGCATGACCGCGTGGACATAGGTTGAGATGTATATCAGCGTCACCATGTGGATTGCGAATTGCCCCAACACGGAAGGAATAATGTACCAGTTCCAGATGTTGTTCTGGGGACGTTCGGCTGAGAGTTTTTCGACGGGGCGGGCGCGGGAGATGGATAAGAAGCAGACGCTCATGAGGATTCCGCTTATTGTGACCTGCCCGTCGCCGAATTTGATTCCATCCAGGTAGAGGACGGAGAGACTGTAGGCGGAGATTAGACAGTTGAGGGCGAGGATTTTGTACATTTGGATTGTGGCAACGAGGGTGCAGCGGCCTTGACGGATGATGTTGGGGATGGCAATCACGTTGGAGAGTTTTGATGTAAACGGTGCTGCCACCGACGCGTCACCGAGTTTGATGGTGGGAGGGTCGTTTGAATTCAACTCGTCTTCCATCATTGACTGTTGCAGCTTTTCGGCAAAGTTGCCGGATGCTTGAACAGATGTAGAGCCACCGCCCTGGCTGTTCAACTCCCGCTCGACGGCTTTGGCGTGGTGCGGGTTCGTGGGACCAGCCGGGAAAAGATGGGCAATCGCCGGCGGGACGGGCGGTTTAGGCTGGTTGAACCGTTCCATCATGGCACACTGCTTCTCGTAAATCTCCTTCATCTTCGTCTCGCGGAAGTGTTTGGCGATTTTGTCAAGGTCGTCCTGGGTTCCGTTTAGCAGAGCTACACCAACGTGGGCCTGCTTCAACGCTCCGACGTCGTTGGTCCCGTCTCCTGCCATCAGAGTAGTATACCCCATCTCTTTCAGACCCAGGAGGATCTCCTCTTTCTGCTTTGGTGAAACACGGGCATACACCCAGGTATACCTCAGCAAGCTCTTCAGCCCCTTCTTCCCCTTGAACTTGGCCAGACCGTAGCCCGTGACACAGAGATCCTTCGTCTGCAGAATATCAGGATCAATATCCCCCTCTGGGTCTACAGGAATGCTGGTTTTATCGTCAATACTACGCCAAACAACCTTCTCACCGCTGTCATCATTCTCCGGCGCGTCAAGAATCAGAGTATCCCGGTCGACAATCTCCACCTGCCTGGCAACATGCACAGCGGTAAGGGGATTATCACCGGTAATCATGACAACGCGGTGGCTGCTTTCGTTCAGCATCCGCACTGCTTTCAGAGCGTCATCCTTCAAAGGACACTGCAGCACAAGAAATCCAGCAAAGTGCAGATCCTTTTCCACATCTTCCCTCTTGAGGTCGTTGATCTTGCTCTGCTTCAACTCCTCGCCCTGCTTAAGATACTTGTACCCCAAAGCGAGGACACGAGCGCCGTTGCGGCTAAAGTACTTGAACGTCTCCTCGTACTTGGGCGGCACGGCCACGAGCATCTTCTGGATTGTCTCTGGTGCGCCCTTGGCTCCGACAAACGTCCCGGTTGCTTTTTGTCCACTGTAAGCAGTAGCTACGGAGCTCTGTCTTTTCAGAGCAGATGAGAACTGGAAGCGACGTTTAATCTGGACAGAGTTGGGTCCTTTTACCTGGGACGTCAGGACATTCTCCTTTTCCAGTGACCAGCCGAGGGCTTCGAGGGTGGCCTTTTCCATTGGCTCTCCGACAATATCGCCCTCGTCGAGTCTGACCAAAGCGTGGGCCGTGGCAAGAGTCAGAGTAGATTCGAGGCCGACCTCTGCCACTTTCTTCAACTGGCTCTGCGCTCCATCGGGCTCAGTCTTGACATCGTCCTTCCCCAGAGACAAGCCAGCTATGCCGTCAACGAGTAAATCCTCCCCGGTGAGGGTACCCGTCTTATCAAAGCAGGCCACATCCACACGCCCAGCAAAGGGAATGCGAAAAGGCTCTGTGCAGAAAATGGCGAATTTGCTTAGCGCAGCGAGCGAGGTATTAACCGCCAGACTCAGTTCCATGGGCAGTTCCGGCGGCACAACGGATGTGATAATCAAAACGCAATCCAACAACAACTTTGAGCGTTTCCTGTCCATCTTGACGCCTTCAACCCAGACGTACCACGACGCCGCAATGGCGAAGACGCAGAGAAACAGGATAAACAGCAACGCCTCGAGGTTATTCGCACTGACGCGTTCAGTGGAATAAATCATCGTACGCACCAACGCGCCCTGATTCGTCTCGAAACCCGTCTTGGTCACAACAGCAAGACACCCTCCATCCGGCGGTGGAGGAACCATAGTCTTCGCCGAAGACTCTGCCACATGCTGCGTCTGCAGAACCTTTGTCCCTCCCCAGAGGAACGCATTCTTATCGATTCCCTCGGGCTCAAGCCGCGCCTCAGACGGACGCAACTGAATCGAATCCTTCAGCACCGGGGTACTCTCCCCAGACAGCATCGCCTCATTAACAATTGCACTTCCCTCCACGAGAATCATATCGCACGCAACACCACTATCCTCTTTCGTCCTCCCCACGGAGGCCAGATCCCCGGGTAGCAAAGCATCACTCATGATCTCCATCCACTTCCCCTCCCTGGAGACCCAAACCTCATACGGCTTGATACTCATCCCCCTGAACTCCTTCAGCGTCCTCTGCCGCTGCCACACAACCGTCGACTCAAACACGACGAGCATCAGCAGCGTAAAAAGCGAATAATACCAATATTCATCCAGCATCCACAGTCCCACGCAGAACACCTGAAAAACAAAAAACGGCGCAACGGCATGTTCCTTGAACAGCTCCGAGAAGGTCGGGATGGGGATGTCAAAGACATTCATTCCGTAGTAATCCTCCCTTTGCTTGACCTCCTTCGCATTCAACCCCCTTGAACCCTGCAAACCACCCACCCTCGGCTTCGGGTCAGCATCGATATCAAATTCCAACGGCGCGAAGCGTCCCTCCTTTAGCAAAAACTTCCTCTTTTGGAAAAGGAACCACACGCCTTGCGTGTCTCTGTGGAGGGTGCAGATTTCAGATGCGCCTGCGTTCTCGGCGGGAATGACTTTTATGAGTTTTGCTTCGGAGATGGAGGTCACGCTTCGGGCGGTGAAGAGGGCGCGGATGTTGACGCTCCAGAAGGTCATGAGCCAGAGAAGGGATTGTAAAGTGAAGATTGTTCCGGAGAAGACAAAGGTCCATTCTTGCCCGTCGATGTATTTGGTGTAGTTGGTGGGGGAGAGGTAGATTGCGAAAAAGGCGGGCCAGAGGCCGATAAAGGGCCAGATATAGGTGTGGAGAAGGAAGGGAGTCGGAGTGTGGAGCGTTGCGGATTGAATTTGGGGGGTCGCGATTAGAGAGGTCATGGTGCATGGAAGAGCGATATCAAGAGGGTCTGGTGGTGGAGGTTGTGTGCGTATTGAGTGACGTCAGGTACAGGCCTAGCAGATATGCTAACCGGAAGTGGAAGGAGTAGTGCTGATGGAACGGGGGCGACAGTGTCGTCACGACACAACTGAGGGAGGGTATTCTGCATGGCTGAGTACAGGTTTATATGTACAGGTAGAAGCATCCACTACAAATCTATCTTACATCCGACCCCCGACCTCAACGCTCATTGTGGGCGTCAGTCGGGAAGTGCGTTCCCTCGTCCGCCTCTTTTTCGGCCTCCGTCTTCTTCTCCACAGTCTCTGTCGCCTTCGAAACAGCAGCCTGATCCGTTCCAGGCAACGTCTCCGTCTCAGGCGCAGGTGCAGCCTCTCCTTCCCCCTCTGCCCCTCCATCCTCATCCCACCCCCCATACACATCCGGATGCTCGAGAAAACACTTCCTCATCTCATTGAAGTGATCAATGCACTCGACGCCCTTGGGCTCCTCTTTTGAAAACACAAAACACCTGAAGGAATCCTTGAACTTTTCCCCACACGGCCCATGCGCCATGCCGCCGAGGCAGGGACAGTCCCAGTTGATCTCGCCTGTCTCTTCGTTGAACGCACCCTGTTCGCCCGCTTCTTCTTGCAGCTCGTCGGGCGTAGAGGTATCCGGGGCAGTCGGCGTTGTCGGGGTAGTCGCCGCGGCCTCCTTCTCCGTCCCCCTCACATCAACCGTCCGCGACGGCGCAATCCTCCTCAACCCTACCCCGTCAGCCCCATTCCTTTTAGCCTCACGGCCAAACTCACCCGTATCTCCCTCATCCGCAACCGTATACGCAGTATAGTAATACACGATACCTCCGGCAATGGCCGTCCGCGCAGCAAGACTCTTCCATGACCTCGGCTGAGCAAAGCGCGGGGTATGAACGTATCTCTTCGCCGAAGGCGCAACAAACCTCCTCCTCGCTGCTGTTCGAAACATTATTGATGTCGGTGGAAGGTGGAGGAAAAATTGGGTGACGTTAGGCGGGTCGGGCCGTGATCCGAGATAAGAAACTTCAGCTGGAAGACTTGGGGTTGGGGGGGGGGGGAGGAAAAGCGGGATGGGAGTAGGGTTGGGACTTCGCTGTTTGGGACTACACTGTCGCCTCTCGTGATTGAAGGGAGGGATTTGTTGAGGGTTTTTTTTGAGAGTTGAGGCTTCTTGCACCGGCCCGTCCCGATCGAGTAGTCCAACGTAACACAACATCACCTCGCGGAAAAAATATGGCTGTTCTACGTCCGGGAGATATGTTTGCTGCTGAATCGGATACTACCGCTCTACTGATTCTCAATTGTCCGATACAAGGGGTAGGGATGCTTCGCAAACTTCATGCAAATGTTGGTTACTGTATCTGTGCGGATGGAGGGGCGAATCGGGTTTATGATATACTTATGGAGGAGTATGGGGAGAGGGGGTGGAGGGATGCGTTGAAGGTTGCGTTGCCGAATGAGATTCATGGGGATTTGGACTCGATTGAAGGGATGGTGAGGGAGAGGTATGCTGCGCTTGGGGTGAGGATTACGAAAGATGGGGACACAGAGTCTACCGATTTCGGGAAATGTATTGATATTTTGAGGGAGAGGGTGGATGGCTTGAGGGACGTGGTTGTCCTGGGCAGTTTGGGGGGTAGAGTCGATCAGGGTCTCGGCTTGGTGGGGGAACTGTTGAGGGTTGCGGGGAAGGTTAGGGTGTGGCTTGTTACCGAACGGTCACTTTCGTTCGTGGTTCATCCTGGTGAGACGACAGTCGAATTGGGCGAGTGGAAGCGGGGGAGTCATGTGGGGGTTTTGCCCGTTTATGGGCCGGCAACGCTGGGGACACATGGACTAAAGTGGGATGTCACTGCGTGGGAAACAGAAATGGGCGGGAAAGTGAGCAGTTGTAACATGTTGGCTGCGGACAGGGTTGTCATCCAGGTGAATAGGGAGGTTCTCTTTACGGTGGAATTGGCCATCCATTAGGCTGCATTAGGCTTAGATAATTTGACAGGGTACCTGCTGCATGCAACATTACGTCACTGACAGCCACAGCAAAAAGTCTTTTTCTGAACCCTGGGCCACGGTGACTTCATCGACGACGTCGACGGCCTCCAGCCAATCACGCGGCCGACGACCCCCGCTGTTTGTCACATGGTTTGTCACATTGCTGCCCTTGCGCTAGACCGTAGGTGGATGGAAGAGTAGATTTTGCACACACCATGGCCTGGCAACCGCAGCAAGAGCCGCTGGCGCAGCTGTCGCGGTATCTGCAGGAATCGATTGGCAGCAATGCCGCCGCCCAGAGGAATGCTGAGCAGGTAACAGGCAGCCAGAGGCAAAGAAGGAATAGAATGACTAACAGAACAGATGCTCCGCCAGGCAAAAACCTCGCCAGATATCAACAATTACCTCGCCTACATCTGTGCAACTCCGACGCCTCCGCCCGGAATCAGTCCGTCCAATTATCACATTGCCCGCAGCGCATCAGCCATCATGCTCAAGAATCAGATCAAGTCCGACTACGGGAACATGGCAGATCAGAACAAGACGTTTGTAAAATCCTCAATGCTCGGCGCGCTTCGGGACGACGATTTTCAAATCCGCAGCTTCGCAGGACTCGCCATTACTGAAATCATAAAACAGGGCGGCATCTTGAACTGGAAGGAACTGTTGCCGGAACTCGTAGCTTTGGCTGCCAATGAGAGCGGACAGTTCTCGCCAAAGGCCCAGGATGGTGCCGCGGGAGCCCTCTGCAAAGTGTGCGAGGATAACAGGCGGTCATTAGAGACGAATTACCCGGGCGAGGGCAGGCCGCTGGACTTCTTACTGCCAAAATTGATGCTGCTGACGAACTGCTCAGAGGCAAAAGTAAGATCTCGAGCATTGGCGGCCCTTAACATGTTTCTCAGCATTCCCGTAGCCTCCACTGTGCGGGAGAACATCGTTGATATATTGAGGCAGGTTGTGCAGTTGACAACAGACAACAGCGACGAAGTGAGGCGCTACGTCTGTAGAGCCTTTGCCCATCTCGCCGACAGCATGCCCCAAGTGCTTATTCCTCATCTCCAGGGCATCGTTGACTACGTCTTGTCGCAGCAAAAGGAGCAAAAATACGCAGATTTGGCCCTTGATGCGGCTGAATTCTTCTTTGAAGCCACCAGCAACGACACTCTGCGGTCTGAATTCGGCCCCTACCTCGACCGCATCGTGCCCGTCTTGGTTGAGTGCATGGTATATAGCGAGGAGGACCAGATGCGCATCGAAGCCGAGGCGGAGGACGATGCGCAGGTCGAGGACGAGGCAAAGGATATAAAACCGCAGTTTGCAACCTCCAAGCGGACCAAACGTCAGACCAAAAGCTTTGCGTCAGACGACCTCAGCGAAGGCGAGATAGAAGACGACGATGATATCGACCCCGAAGACGAGTGGAATCTGCGCAAGTGTTCGGCAGGCTCGCTGGACTGTTTAGCAGATGAATTCGGGGGTCAAGTGTTTGATGTCTGTCTGCCGTGGCTGAAGCAGAACTTGACGCACTCGGAGTGGCCGATGAGAGAGGCGGCAGTGCTGACGCTTGGAGCCATCGGTCCCGGGTGCATGGCCAGCATCAGCCAGCATCTCCCCAATTTGATACCCTATATGACCTCACTATTGAATGACCCGCAGCCTGTAGTTCGGCAGATATCATGTTGGGCTCTGAGTCGGTATGCGGGCTGGGCCTCGTCCCTAGACGCAGCCGGCAAGCAGCAGTTCTTTGAGCCGATGATGGAGGGCATCATGAAGTGCATGCTGGACAAAAACAAGATGGTGCAGCAGTCGGCGGCGTCTGCGTTTGGGTCGCTGGAGGAAGCCGCCGGGGAAGTCCTGGCTCCATACTGCCCGGTCATTGTTCCACATCTCGCCCGCTGCTTCCAACAGTACAAGGAGAAAAACATGACTTTCCTCTACGAATGCGTGCAGATGCTGGCCGAGAATGTTGGTGGGGAGCTTGTCCAGCTGACCGACCCGCTGATGCAGGCTCTTCTTGGCCGGTGGGAGATCGTCCCCGACGAGTCTCGCGAGATATTTCCTCTGCTGGAGTGCATCGCTTACGTGGCCGGAGCCTTGGGTCCCGCCTTCGCTCCCTACGCCCGCCCCATATTCATGCGCTGCGTCCGCATCATCAGCAACAACTTGCAGAACGAGGAGAGCGACAAGGACTTTCTCGTCACCAGCTTAGATCTCATGAGCAGCACCTTGCAAGCTCTTGAGACAAGATATAGCACCGAGCTCGCCGTGTCCGCTCAGCCCAATATGTTTGAGCTGATGGTGCACTGCATGCAGGACTCGAGCGACGACGTCCGCCAGTCTGCCTACGCCTTGCTTGGCGACTGCGCCATATGCGTCTACCCACAGCTCCAGCCGTATCTCCCAACCGTGTTCAAAATCCTCATCCAGAAACTCGACCTCACTGCTCCTACTTCCAACCCGGAGACAACGCTACGGGTCATCAACAATGCCTGCTGGTCCTGCGGCGAAATTGCCATACGGTCCAGCAGCGAACTCCAGCACTTTGTCGATGAACTCTTTCAAAGGCTAGCGACCATTATGGTCAACCAAAAACTTCCTCCTGCTCTCAATCAGAACGCGGCAATGGCGCTGGGTAAGATTGGCATAAGTTGTCACCAGAGACTGGCCCCCCGCCTACAAGATTTTGCCGCACCCTACCTAGATGTCATGCACCAGATTTCGTGGACGGAAGAAAAGGGCGCTGCATACGGAGGCTTCGCCCTGGTTGTGCTGGATAACCCCCGGGCCATGGAGCAATGCCTTCTTAATCTGCTGATAGAAATTGCTCAGGCGCCGGATGACGTCCTCTTACAGTCGGCCGGAGGGGAGACGCTAAAGGTCTTGTTTGAGCGGGTTCTCGGGGAGTTTAAGGGACTAGTGGGTGCAAATTGGGGCGGTCTGCTGGCAAGTGGACTGCCGCCCGCTGAGAGGAATGCGCTCTCAAGGGTGTATGGGGCACTGGCGACTTGATACCTATATAGCGGGAAGATGTGCTGTCATGCTGGCTAGTGGTCTGCTGTAGAACTACGTGATGTCTATGCAGAGTAGTAACGAAACGTAACCATCTATGACGGTGGCATCTTGCCAATAGGTAATGACCAATCACGGAAGACGACCAGATGCCACTGCGGCTCTGATTGGCTGTGTTATAGGCACAATAGGCAACAGCCATTACGATACAAAAGGATGCCCTCTGATTGGCTAATTTTCCGCTAAGGCTGCTGCACGTTCGACCAATGACACGTCAAAAGACGCCCCACCCTAACCTCTCTCCAATTCTCTACGCACACAGCATGAAGAAAATGTCCCGCCCAGCGCCGATACCGCCAGCCAACAAGGACGACATCCACGGCACGTGGCGGTTCCTGGAATGGGGCGTCAACCAAATCATGACGAACCTCAAGGAGGGCCTGGACCAGCCCAAGTATCTGTCGCTGTACACATCTATCCACAACTTTTGCACCGCACAAAAGGCGTCGGGCACGCAGGCTCTCGGCGCAACCCACCGCGGCGCTCATCTGCTGGGCGAAGAGCTTTACCGCCGTCTCGGCGACTATCTACAACGCCACCTTAAGGAAGTGCACCAGGAAATGGGCCAGCACGCCGATGAATCGCTCATAACGTTTTACATCGAGCAATGGGAGCGCTACACTACCGCCGCTAGGTTCAACAACAATCTCTTCAAATATCTCAACCGTCACTGGGTCAAGCGCGAAGTCGAGGAGGGCAAGAAGCACGTCTATGACATCTACACTCTGCACCTTGTCCGATGGAAGCAGGACATGTTCAGCGATACACAGAATACCGTTATGAGCGCTGTTTTGCGTCAGGTAGAGAAGCAACGTAATGGCGACACTATCGAGCAAAGTAAGATCAAAAAGGTCGTAGACTCGTTTGTCGCGCTCGGCATCGACGAGACAGACAGTTCCAAGACGAATCTGGACGTATATCGTCGGTACTTTGAGACGCCTTTCGTCGCCGCCACCAGAGAATACTACCGCAAGGAGTCTAGGACGTTCTTGATGTCCAATACGGTAGTAGAATACATGGCAAAGGCGGAAGCCCGGTTGGACGAGGAGAAGCAGCGTGTGCCGTTGTATCTGCTGCACGAGATGATGCAGCCGTTGATGCGGGCGTGTGAAGAGGTGCTAATCACCGAGCATGTAGAGCTCTTGCGAGACGAGTTCCAACTCCTGCTTGACGAGAACAGGGAGCAAGACATGGCTCGCATGTATAATCTGTTGTCACGCATCCCGTCGGCTCTGGAGCCGCTGAGGCAGAAATTTGAACTGCATGTGCGTCGTGCGGGCTTGGCAGCGGTGGAGAGAGTGGCCAGCCAGGCAGAAAAGGACATTGATCCCAAGATATTTATAGATTCGCTGCTGGAGGTGCATAGGCAGTATTCCGGGCTGGTGACGCGGTCGTTCCGGGGTGAGGATGCCTTTGTGCGTGCCCTGGACAATGCCTGTAGGGAGTACATCAACAGGAACAAACTCTGCGCAAAGACGTCTGCCCGCACGCCTGAGATGCTGGCCAAGCACGCTGACAACCTGCTGAAACGGTCGACCAAGGCCACAGAGGAAGACGACATGGAGCAGACGCAGAACGACATCATGACCATCTTCAAGTACATTGAGGATCGGGACGTGTTCCAAAAGTTCTACGCCAAAACGCTGGCCAAGCGTCTCGTCAACGGGACGTCTGCCTCCCCCGATGCTGAGACGTCGATGATCTCCAAGCTCAAAGACGCCTCGGGGTTCGAATACACAAACAAACTCCAGCGCATGTTCCAGGACATCCAGACCTCTCGGGACCTGAACGTCTGCTATGACGAATACTGCACCAACATGTCCAACGAGTCCGGCGACGTTAAAGGCGGGCTAGACACGTATTTCCAGGTCCTCGGCACCGGCTTCTGGCCTTTACAGCCTCCAACAACAACCTTCCTCCCTCCCGAGCAACTAGTCAAAACCTACGAACGCTTCCAAGCCTTTTACGCAAGCAAGCACTCGGGTCGCAAGCTAACCTGGCTCTGGCATCTCTGTAAAGGCGAAATCCGCGCCAACTACGCCAAAACCAACAAAGTCCCCTACACCTTCCAAGTATCGACCTACCAAATGGCCATTCTATTGCTATTCAACGACTCCCTAACCGTCTCGTACGACCATATGCTCGAGGCCACGGACTTACAAAAGGAAACCCTCGATCCCTCGATTGCGATCATGGTCAAGGCCAAGGTTATCATTCCTCAACCTGAAGGTGCAACGCCGAAGTCGGGAACGGAGTATAAACTCAACACGGCGTTTAAGAGTAAAAAATTGAAGATTAATCTCAACATGGCGATCAAGTCCGAGCAGAAGGTAGAGGTTGAAGAAACGCATAAGACGATTGAGGAGGATCGAAAGATGCTTATTCAGGTTAGTACATCCTGAGGGTGGTGGGTGGCAACCTTGGGGGAACGAGCTTTGTGGTTCGCCTAGGGTTTGTCGAGTGCCTGCGACCCTCCTCCCCCTCCCCTCCCGACACACCCCATGCTAACATTTTTCACAGTCGGCAATAGTCCGCATAATGAAGTCCCGCAAGAAAATGAAACATTCGGAACTGGTAAGCGACGCCATCGGCCAGATTAAGTCAAGATTCACGCCCCGCGTGGCGGACATCAAAAAGTGCATCGACATCCTCATCGAAAAGGAGTACCTCGAACGGTTGGAGGATAATGAATTGGGGTATTTGGCTTGATGGGGTAGAGCGATAGGGTGGGTAGATGGTATGGATGAGACTATTACATCGCTGGGGGAGTGACATGGTATGTGACGTTGGGGATCGATGTGGGCTAGTTGGAATGTGGTGGTTGGTAGTTTGTGGGTCGAGAGGGTGAGTATGCCCGGAGATATGTGACCTCAGTGCACTGTCATGAGCGTGTGGTTTTAGGGATGTGCAGAGGTCCATCTCCTTTGATTCGGTCTTGGGCTTTGGAGGGACTTCGTGTTGGATTCAAGCATCGCCGCTAGCGCGTATGCGGTGCACTTGCATAGCAAGTCAGCGATATCCCTTACACTACCCGCTGCACCCTAGGTTTTTCCCTCACAGAGGCTTTCCCTCAGGGTCATGTCATATATGACATGGCGAATGCGACCGTCCCACCGGTACAGAAATTCTTTTCTGAACGTCCCCTCATAGAAATAGTCATACATACTGTCATATAGACACTGGTATTGACTCCTATCCATCTGCATCTGTCCTGTCCCTGTTGTCGATTCCCGTATATCGCTACATCCTCCTAGATGGGGCCGCTGCGCACTCCCATCCACGAGAGCCCTATCGCTACACTTCGCAATTTCCTCCCTGCCGATTGTCTTCCCCACCGTCAATCCTTCTCATTTCTACGAGTCTGCGTCTTCAAGTAGATCACCTCTCAACATGAACATTATGACGAGAGCAAGAAATCGTTCAATTAAACCGGTAGGGTATCACAATACATCGGCCCCAAATATCACGACGCGAGGCTAAAGGACGAGGAGTCGGGGCTGGGGGATCGATGAGAGACAAGGCCAAGAGGCTCAAAGCAATGGCGATGGATGAGAGGACTGCGTAGGCCCTATATAGACAGAGAAAAACACATGAAGAAGAGAAGAGAAAAGTCAGTGCCGCCTAATTGTGTGCCGCAGAGTAGGGCGACTAGGCTCGGGCCGCAAACGGACCGGGCCCTTCCGCATGATATAGGCCCTGAGTTCTGACACCAAAAAGAAGAGAATATCGTATTACACATTGGTTCCCATGAAGATAGAAAACATATTACTAATATTCCTCCCTTGCGGCAGGGAAGAGCTACTGTTCGAAGATTGTTCAAGTGTATATCGAACGATTTAAACGTGATGTCCAGGAAGGAGGTGTAGTTAAAGGGGACGAATTGATAGTGTGAGTACACTGAGACATCTATATATGTATAGTTATCTATACTGCATACATGAGGGGACGTTAATCATGGTCATCACGTGACGCATCCTTCAACTGGTCTACTGTCAAGAATATTATAAAGTTAAGGGTAAGTTTTCCCAAGGACGACGCACGGTCCCGTTTGTGCTCTGTGCGTGCTTGGTGGCGTTCGGTCAGACTTGGTTTAGCGTGGGGTTGCGTTGCCTCAGCTCATGACACACAATTCGATGTGCACCTTTGTGTAGAGTGACCTGTCCTGTTTTTCCGTATGACGTACGTCTATTATAGCGTCATATCACTGGAAAGTAGCTATTTGAGGCCAGTTTATGGAGGTATTGATTATCATCCCTTCCATCTCTCTCCGACATCTGGCTCATTACCTCACAGAGGATGTTTGCCCTGGGATGTGGTTGCACATCACTGTGCGTCATCATGGTGAATGCGGTTCGGGTCGTGCCGGAATGTGGGCGCAGTTTTGGCAGACAAGTGTTATATGTGTGAGTAGATGTGTACCAGTATACATACAAGTCTCTACGGAAAACTAGTTGAGCGTCAAGTCGAGAGCCGAGCACCGATTACTAATAATGCGCGTAATATACCGCATATTCACAACAACAAGGCTTTTCCTCACCTCCTCTTCTCCATGGTCATGGACATCATAATGAAGTATCACACACACTGTTGACTGTGTCAACTTTCACCGATATCGAAGCCACGGGAGTAAACCCCTTCCCCTTCCGATATCCTCTCTCATCATTCAAGTCTAGAGAGCAATCTCCTATTGCGCTACTGAATGGACAACATCCACTGTCCAGATCCCAATAGGCTTATGGATGACCTCTACGCAATTTGGGTTCCACTTTCACCACCTGGGGTATGACATCCGATAACGCAACATCGGAGATGAGCCCGCCGGGGCCTCCGACTTTTCTGATTTGCGCTTGTCCTGAGTGACGACCCACTGCAGCCCGGCGATGAAAGCCATCCCACGCTTTTACTGTTTGACAATTGAGATCCAACCACTGACACATATTAATTTGGATCCCCTATATCAGAATGCGCATTTAAAAACGCATGCTGCGGCCATGTGTGGACAAGGAGGTACGGGAGAAGGACCGAATGGCAGAAACGGGTGGGGGAAGTGTGAGCGAGATTGGAGAAACAAGATGGCCAAGGAATGTCGGAGAGACGCCAAGCGGCATAAAGGACTAGAGATGTGTCGACAACGGATCCCCTCGCCAGAAGAGAAACCCCCAACGGGGAGACCCAGCATATGCCCCCAGATCCACCAACCCTAGTCTGACTGTATGCAGAGTGGTGACAAAGTCCCCCGAGTGTCTCCCCGGCCACACTCTGATGTATAGGGTCATATCGGCCAGCAAGAGCCCAAACCGCCTCTTTGACCCAACTCGGCATCCTCAACAAAAAGCTGTCTGACCTCCGCGGCCGGAGGGAATATCAACTCGAAAGAAACGGCCATGTATACGACGCCGGAGTACGATGTCGCGGAGAAATATCGAGGTTACGCAGCCACTCGATCCAAGGAGTCTGAGACATGAATCTTACACGTGCACATTCCACACGAGCTGATGGATTCAGTCTCAAGAATGCATATCTCGTTCGATGGGGCCCCTTGGGCTTCATATGTGCACAATTGCAGACGAACCGAATTCCTGCCGAAATATCTACAGCACTTTCCGAACAACGATCCCCTGGTAGGTCCAATCTTGAAGGGAAGGACGGACAATGGGCCCTCGGCTCTCGAGCGGATTACCGATCAACACCTGCTTATGAGGACCGCCGAATCTGGCCAGGCAATACAGTATGTCTGGTTGATCCCCGTACTAACGCTATTTGAAGACAGTGTGGGATACAAGGTGCACGTCTCTGGATAGTCGTTGTACAATGGAGAAGAGATACTTGGCCTGTTCAGCTTACATTGCAGCATGGTGTTGATCCAAAGCGCCACATAATTGCCCGCATGTTTAGCGCATCTCGAAAATATCGACTTCTTCACCACCTTCTGTCTCGCGAAACATCGGTGCCCTTACAAATTTTGGTAGTGTGAAGGTGTGGCAAGGTTGAGATTGGATCTGGATACGCCCACGCACGTCATTACGAATCGTCTCGAAATCAATCTTCCCGTTCGGTATATGACGTACAGGGATGAAGTTACATATACTCGACAGCGTTTTGCAAGGGCCAGCGAACAATTCTACGTTGACAGTCATGCATTCAATAACGCGCAAGTGATGATGTCGATGTGCTAATAGCCTCACATTCTGAAACAATTTATGGGGACACTGTACACTTGCTTTGCAATGATTTGGAAATGGTCATATAAGAGCATGAAATTCCTAAGACGGAAGCGAAAATCAGATGATATCAGGTTAAAGTTAAGATGAATACGCTAGCACGCCTGCTAACATATAAAACCCCGTCAAAGCAGGGCAACAAAACCAACCAAAGCAAAGTCCCCACTCTAGAAGTCGCTGGGTTTATGAATTGGACGGAATTGAGGACATGCCCCGCTCTGCAAGGGCACTCTAGGAAGTGCAGGGGTTGGGCCAGGATTGAACATCTTGTCATGCTCTTCGCGCATGCTCTGGTCAAAGAAGGGGTATTTGTATAGATGGTTCCGCTCTGCAGGCGACGCCCATCTCTCTAGAGGGTACAGCCTCACGGCGGGGTCTGGGCGTTGGATCCAGGTGAGATGGATGCGGGCGTGAAACGCGCCCGACATCTTCATGGTGGCCTCGACTGTTAAGTTTCCATTGAAAGATTCATCGGATGTGAACGACCAAAATTCATTGCAAACCTCATGTAGCGCCAGGAAAAAGGCCTTGTCGTTCGCTTGGGATCGCGGCTTCCTTTAATGATGATACTAGATGCCGGAGGCGCACTCTCGCCCAAATGGGGAAGGCGGGCGCATCACGCATGATCACATCAATCTGCCGTCCGAGTTCCCAAAGTCCAGTCATTGTAACAGTAATGTCGTTATAGAGCAGGCTGCTACGGGGCATGTTGTTGATCAAGAAGTATCGAAGTGGGAGTGAGAGTGGTTAAGAGGAAAGATGGGAGGAAATTGTTCGATGTATGTTTGGGGCGGTTCAAGTGACATGTCTTGGCAACCCCAAAAGACTGAGTGGGCAAAATCTCTCAACATAAAGGTGATTTTTTATAACGGCGGCTTTATTATTCGACTCTATTGGAAAACACGACACGTTTGAGACAACGCTCCACTGCCGTCTTGAGTTATGGAGCACACAGGCATTTTAACTTCGACCCCAAATCCCTTACGAGACGGATCGTACGATCTTCCACGGTGGCTTGGCACTGTAGCCTTTCTAATTCGGCAATACATTCGATCCGCGTGACTTTGTGATGTTTCACTGTAGAGACTGGCAAGCAGGATATAGCCTATGTTGGGCGTGGGGAGGCAAAATTCCACCAATGGGCGTCAGTATCGCGGCGGAGTTCCCGCAACCTATAGCTTGCAGCTTGCTCCCCCACGATCCGAAAGGTTTTAGCTCAGAAAATCTTGCTTGCCAGTCTCTAGGGTACCGGGCAAATTACACAAAAGTTCAAAACATACGCTTTCCAAGCCTCAAAGATCTACGCGGCATCTGCGAGTTTACATATTGTGTGTCAACTTTCTTCTCAGGAGCATCTGATTCTACGCACCTCCATCTTTGCCAAACAGTTATCGCGTTCCTTGGAGCCACGCCGTCAAACAAACAATTAATTAATTATATAAACCTAACACTAACATATCGCAAAGCAACTTAATGCAGCCCCCAAATATACGCATGTTATCGTTACACATCATCACCCCCCAATTCCATGGCTTTTGCATAAGGTATAGAGAATGACACGCCTCACTTGGGACAACTTCCCTCATGGATCCTAGCCAATGATACTATCATTTCCTAGCACAGTGAGCCCTGGGACGGATGAGGTAGATCGGTGATAGATAGAACGCCCGAGGCTTCGCAGAGTTTTCTGCCTCATACAGATTTCCCCTGCGGCGAGGTCACGTCATCGCGTGGTCTCGGCAAATGCGGTCTGGCCAACTGTGGGTCTGTGGAGGACGTTGCGTTAGCTCTCAGCACGTACAGACGAACACAGTTACGCACACCTCTTTGCCCAGAATTCACGTCTTATCTCCCCTCCTCATCTTCATGTCCATCTGCTACCCATTCGCGGGCAAATTTGTATGAGAAACGCTGCATGTCATTCAAACTGGAGCCTTCCACACCTAAGTCCTCTGACTTCGCTTCAAAAGGTCTCGCCGAACCCAGCGGCAATTCTTTAAGTACAAGTTCGTGGTGATTACCGTGTATATTGCTGACATCTGTCAAGAATTTCTTTGTGGTATATACAAGACAGGAGATAGTCGTGATTGCCATGTATATTACTTACGCCTGTTGAGGAACTCATCAATCTTACCTCGCAGGACGCTTTGCGTTCGGGTAAAAACTCACATCTTGCCGAGCGCCAAGCATGCGTACGGGCGCGAAACGGTCCTTAGGGCCCATTTGAGGTCTTTGACTCACCTTCCACTGGCCTCGCTTTAAAGGATTTCGCACCACGAGGTTCTTGTGGTATTTGTTGCAAAAAAGGAGGTAGTCATAGTTACCGTGGATATTGCTCACATCTTTCGAGATGATCTCTCATATGAGGAGCAGCAGGTAGTCGTTCTTGCCATGTGTATTGCCGACATTTGTCCCCAGAACACATGATGAGGGAGACCCTGAACTCCTGACGAGCGCCAAGCATGCGGTTCTCCTGATGAGCGATACTGCTGGACGACTCTGCAAGTTTTCGAATCCATTGTGGCCAAAAGGAGCTGTTAGACGGTGCTACAGAAAATACGTCTGTCTTTTCGCCTGGCGTAAGGTGTGCTCTGCTCTATGAGGGGACAAACGAGAGGATAAATGCCGTCAGAAAGGTTCTCAGGAGGCAGCTCGTCAAGGTGCGAAGTTGCTGGGTAGAGCTTTGTTTGGAGGGAGAGTAACATCTGCTCCCGGCAGCAATTATATTGTTGAGTCCAAGGCCGGACTGACAAACGGAATAGAATAGAGGAGGAGGCATAGAAAGACCGGGTGTGGAGTCTTGCTCGCGGCGTATCTTGGGGGCGTTGTACTCATAGATCCGCAAGGGAGCGAGAGAGCACTTTGGATGGGTGCATTGGTATTTATACTGAAACCGCGACATCAGTTCTTCTGCTCTGGCCGCTTACATTTGGAGAGTCTTATCCTTGTGCAGACTTTTGGAGGTAGCAATCATTTGGAGCGAGGGGCCTGCATAATTCTGCTTGTCGTGGGATTCATTTATCGTCCAACGAAAGGTGTGGCGAACGTCAAGGATGCCATTTAGGTTTGTCTCCCACACAATAGGCAGGGTTTGCTCCATTGATAACCACACAAACCTTGTTAGTTCATGTGGGAGACTGCCAATTTTCGAACGTGTGGAGTTTGTTGGGAAACACCTTCTTGCGGCTACCAATTGTTTATGTATGCTCATACAATGAAAGTGATCCGACCCTGGAAACATCCAGTAACGGAATCGACGATTCCAAGGCTTTGTGTTGGGCTGTGGACAGTGGTCCTGGCGAAAGTCCAATTAAGACAGCAAAGTGCAAAGAACTTTGTGGAATTGCCTGTTTCCCATGAGGTTTGTTAGCCTTGTTCAGGTTGTTCCAAGGACTATAGAGATCATGATCAGATATTGGCGAGAGCAACCATCATGCGAACCAGACCTTTCATTCGAGGTCCTACCTCGCGATAAGAGTAGTTGTCCACCACAAGGCTATACCTACGCAGGGTAAAATAAAATGTAAAGGCTGAGGTTGGCTTCCTATATCAATTCCATAACAAAACAAAAAACACCCGCTAATGACAGCGCATCACATCTCATCATTCCTATTCGTTCTTTTGTGTTTTTATAATAGGCCAAGCGGCTCTCATCTCTGCGCCCTGTCTCGACCAGCAGCAACATCACTCGTTGCCGCCTCGTAGGTCGGGATCGGCGGACCTCCATCATCTTCCCCATGTATCAGAGACTCATATAGCGGCGGCCGTCGATCCATATTCCACCGCGCAAGCGAAATATCCGACGGAGCATTCAGAGGGCCGGGGGACTCTGCGCGCGAGCCGTCTCTACTCGCATCATCTTCCCTCTCTGGACCACCTTCAAGTGAAATACTGCCTGCCTCTGACCCGTACGGCGGCGGCGGAGCGAGGCTGCCCGTTTGAGGCGCCAGACCCCATTTCTTGACGTTCGCTTCGATGAACACGAACCCCATCTGGCCGAAATTGACGTGTACGTTTGCGGGGCCGACAGCGCCCACTGTTGGGAAAAAGTTGGGCGTCTTGAGGCCTGAGGCGACATCATCCAGCTTCTTCCCGTTGCGAGTAAAAAATACCGTTCCTGAACGGGGCCGGTAGCCGACCCCGACAACGTCGCCTTGTGCGAGTGGTGGGCCGTATGGAGTCCCGCTAAATGGCTGATTGAATCTTCTTTCTCCCTCAGAGGTGTATGCTATAGAAGTTCGATGTAAGCCCGGGAGGCGGAAGAGGGGATATGGCTTTGTCGTCAGCCCTACGGACACGCTTGTTTCTGGCGGCAAGTCGAACATTTTGGCCTCAAAATAGTACACTTCGTTCTGCTTTGGGATTGGGAGATTGCTCTGAACGCTGCATTCGCAGTCAAAGAATTCAATCTCCGTCCGCGCCTCGACGAAGCAGTTGGCGACTTCCAGTTCTGGCTCAAATTCCCATGCAGAGACGCCCTTTTCTTGGATCGCGAGGAACTGCGAGAGGCTAATGTCCGTCTGGAAGCTCTCGGCGGGATTAACCGCCACCCATGCTTTGGCGCGCAGGTAATCCGTTCGCGCTCCCTCTGGAGCTGAAGAGAGGAACTCCTCCTCATCGTCGAGGAAGGCCTGAGTGTCGTCCCACTCGCCCGGAGCGCGGTGGAAGGTGATTGTATCGAGGATGATGCGCCCAGGGGAGGTGTAGCGGAAGAAGAAGACGGCGAGGACGATTAGGAAGAGAAAAACGGCTGCGCCAATGGCAGATAGCATTCCGATTATGATGCCGCGGCCTGTAGAGGAGAGGCCGCTGCCAACGCCGCTTGCGGTCATTGCTGGCGACATGGTGCTGGAGAGGGTGACCGCCGCCTGTGCGCTGGTTGATGCCGCTCTTGCGACAGTCACGAGCGTTGCTATTCCGCCGCTGTCGGCCATTTGATGCTGTTGCGCCGCCGTCAATTGTTTGGGGCGCGGTGCAAGGCTAAACTTAGCCACATTTGGGGGTTATGACGTCGGGCGGGGTACCGTTTTTGTCATCCCTTACTGTAATTATCTTCGGCCAGTTAGACTCAACGGCGGAGATGACTCCAGCTATTTTCCAGACGTAGGTAGTAGCTGCGTGTAGATGCTTTGACAGCGCAGGGGAGATGGCAGCGAATGTCGGCGCGGGCCGGTGCCGGATTAGGCACTGAAACGGAACGGACCGCTGGACGCTATTTTGGTGCAATTTTTGGGCAATTTTCACTTTGCGCGCCACAATCACATTCAATGCACACCGTAGAATATAGAGCCCTTAAAATGCAGCAAATCCCACATCCAAGTCATGAAACTCTGTAACTGAGAGACAGCTTGCCACTCCTTGGAGAGAGCCTGTATGGAGGCCCTGCTTATCATAATCGAAGGAGGAAAGCCGCAGCCAAAGGCTATCACCAACATTCTCGGCGGCGTGGCTGCTGAAATTATTGATAGAGAGCAGAACAGAACTCGATTTCTTTTGGAAACAGCCAATGAATTTGACAGATGCTTTCAAATTCCACATGCGTGCCTGCTGTGCTCTGATGCAAAAAGAAGCAAACTTTGGACACCCGGTCTCCGAGGAGACTGCACAGTGGAAGCTAAACCAACTCGTCAAGGAAAGCGAGACTTCGGAGCTTCCACGCGGAATTCGCTGGTAATTCCCCGAGATGTGGCTTCGAAATGGTGGCAAAGACGTTATTGATCTTTGACAATATATTTCAAGAAATGCGGGACACGCTACAAATGCAGTTTTACAGAACAACTGAAGCTGACCAAGTTCGTCTACCAGAAAGCCTCATTAGCTGTTTGTATTCGAGGAAAACAAAATTCCCGGCTTGAATGCTGGAACCAGCCAACCTTGGAGCAAGAAGGTTTTGAGCTCTCACTGGCCTTATCAGATTCGGTTCTGTCTTAGGGCTCTGTCATGAGCTTGATGGTTTTAAAGTGGTGCTACGCCTGGAGCTCGCGGCAAACCACAATTGGTACGAGATAACAGATGACTATGGTCTTTCACCCTTGAGCAGCCGAGCACTAGGTCAAGTCAGTCGGCATTCCCAGTCAAATTCGGATACCTTTCAAATTCCGTCGGTAACCAGCCTACTAGCTACCCTCGACACCGCGTTTGAGACCTCGGACCTCGGATACACAGCTCGCATTAATCTGAGTGATTGCTGCCAGGGTTGTATGGAACTGCTCCAGTACATCGCGTGGCTCTAGTACATCAATTCCCCATACAAAATACTCCAATGACTCGCTCCGTACCATGTTGGAGTCGAGACCGAACGCATTTCATGTTGCATTGGTCTAAGCTCTTTCACAGGGCAAGACTACCCTGGCCTCAATTGCCAATCACATCTCGAGCATCTACAACCGTTCTTGCGCAGTCGCCTCCGACGGCCCCACCACGTCCCCGCTTCTGGCCCTTAAGGAGTTGCCGGCCTCCGTCACCACAGCTTGACAGCCCTTCGCTGTTATACAATGTAGGCAACCTTCAACAACGTCGCGAGATTCTCCGACAAGACCTCCAAGGAGGAAGCAAACAGTCAGGATGCTGCCAGATAGCACAAATCATGAGGGGCGGAGATATACAGCTTCAGGATGATTGAGATTTGGCTATTGGTAGATTGACCTGTCGATGGCACGAAGGTCTGGGAATGGAGGTGGTTATTCATCCAAAAAATGAACAGCATTGGCCATTCCTTGCGGCACAGGTCGCGATGGGCTGCAGAAAAAGAAACCAAAATAGAAGACACATGCATATTGAAGACTATATTGGGGCTGGGTCACTCACATGACGCAAATGTTTTACGGCTCATGTTGGAAGCTGTTTATATCAAAGAAAAGTACTGGTCTGCGTCGACCATCTCCTCCACGCCACAATACGCAACACCTTCCAAGGACTCGGCCACGCCAATGTCATACAAAACCCCCAATGCCTCCACCTTCTCTGGTGGTGAAGAGAAACTGGATACCTCAATCACTATCACTGATATGTGTGGCTGTACTAATAACTCTGCTACCAAAATATATAGCGAATGTGAGAAAGTCAAGGCAATTGGCATATCTTCCTTTCTGAAGAGTGGCAAAAGAAGAGCAACTTGCAATGCACATCGAGGGGTCACACATTTGAAGCATTCAAAGGCCAAGGAAATGAAACCTCACCTAGCTCAGCCCAAAAACAAAAGAATCTTTGTGTGGGAAAATGTACCTCTGGGGATTTTGTGACTACATAAAATAATCGCCCTGCTCAGTTAGGCGCTCAGGCCTTGACCCAATGATTGCTGGCAAATCACCGAAAAATACAAGGCCAGGGCACCAAAGTTGAAGAAACTCTTCACACGCAAGGTTGGGAAAAGCGCGAAGCGAAATTGTTCTCGGTAAGGTGGACCTTCGGAAGTGCGTAATGCGCGTGGTCGGTACGCGAGGCGAGGAACCGAGCATGAAGCTGGGGTGCGCGGCATACACGGGCAATATCACGGATGAGGAGGAACGGAAAGCGAAGCTCGACACCTGGTTGAGCAGCACCCCAACTTCATTCATCGTTGCGACGACCGCCTTGTCGGAGGATTTTGATTACGCCCACATCCGAATTATCTTTAATGCCGGTCCTCCGGGCAGCCTAATCACCATCGCCCAACAGGTCGGGCGGGCGGGTCGAGTTTTTTAGCCCTGCCGCAGCATCCTCATCATCCCGCATGACTGGAAGGCGGGTTCCACTTGCTCAGTCGATCCGAGCACAGATCTCAGAGGTGACCACCAGTTGCGCAGAAAGGCCGAGCGCGCGGCCGTCGACGAGTACATACCGTACTGTTCTCAGTGATTACCTTGACGATCCGCATATGCGCCGCCACTGCTTTGGCTTGGACGAGCCTTGCGACGTTTGCGGCTTCATCAATGAGGAGCCAATCTCACCGAGAGACCGCCCACACGCCGCAATGAGCAACATTCAATTCAGGCGGAATGTGGCCAGATAGCTCGAGGATACGGAGGAGTTCACTCGAACCCTCCGCAATCTGAGGGCAAGTGTGTGCTTTGCCTCGTCGCTGGGCGGCCACACCTTCCCCACCCCCTGGAGTGCGGCCAGAGAATCAGTACGGACAAGATGAAGGGAAGGATGTTTGCCACGAAAGACATTGCCTGCGATGTTTGTTTGATGCCGTGGCGATGGTGCCAGAAGGCACCAGACTGCGGTATCAAGTGAAGCGTACTGGAAGCGTATCTGGGGGCTTGGGGTAGGACGGTGCGAGCAACAAAGAGGCCCCTACCCTAATCAATGGTCTCCCCCCCCCCCTCTCCCTCCCATGGAGCAAATGGCTACCAGTATCGTAATTAAGAGATTTCCACTGAATCACGAATCACGGGGCGCTTGGATACGTCGACCTTCACATGGAGATACCCAATGGGTTCAGACAGCCTGGCAATGTAGTTCAACTCCGTAAGAGCCTCTATTGCCTAAAGTAGTCGGCAGAAATTGCGGCGCGACCACCTCCAGATGATGCCTTAAAGCGTATTCCCTTTTAAACCGCTTCACATCTCTCATCATTATGAATGCTGCTCTTAACGAATGGCATACTCTGGTCGAAAATGTCACCATGCCAAATTTCGCGACCACCGCCAAAAAGCGTATGATCAATCGTACAACCTTGTACATGTTGTTTCATGGCATCACAGTGGATCGGAACATCGCATTGGAGGCGCGTAGGAGCCTGTCCAAGGAACAAAAGGAGGAGCTGGTCAAGCATATCAGCTTCTTGTGCGATTTGTGCTTGCCTCCCTCGCCGGGTATGGTTGAAGCCGGCGCAAAGCATCTGCCAGCATGATATCGGGAAAAAGTGGCCCGCTCTGTTTGTGAAAAGAAACCGGAAAATACTCGAGATACCTCAATGGCATCTATCTATCGCGCTAAACGACCGTGCGACGCTAGATTGGTTATCTTGGATCGCCAATGTTTTGGAAAATCTTTTTCGGGATCGTCAGCAACCACGTAGCTCATATTGCCATTCAGTCTATACTTGGACTTTTCTTAAAGATAGTGGTGCGAGCCATCAACAGCATCCCCATGCGTCTAACTGCGTTTCGGCCGAACATAACCTTGACGGAGGGAAATTCGTAGCCGCTGGGTTCTTCCGAAAGTTCTAGGAGGTCTTTCACAGAGTGCTACGGTGCAATTATTGAGACTCAGGTGCCCATATCTACACCTAGCTGCCATAAAGACCCCCAACGTTCAAACTTCAGCCGGAAGCAATTTCTCTCAATCAACGTGCTGACTATGGTGAATTCCGCTTCGTGACTTTTGTGGGCAAAGGCTCGGTGGCCTGGGTCTACCCAAGATACTCGTATCCTGAGAAGGGAAGTTACTGTGGTGCCAAACGTTGAGTACATTCACAATGGGTGCTACCCTCTCGGTGACTCTCTGTTCGCCCTGAACCATGACTGCTCACGCTCTACCAACATGGTACTGCCCAGTCGAACCCAGGCTGCCAGCGCTTCAAGTGGTTTCATATGGAAATTTTCAGTCACTCGTTTTTAAATAATTGTAGTGCTCGTCAATACAGCAATCGACTTGCCTCTCAAGACGCATCTCATTCAAATTGATGACACAACCACCTTGCACGAAATGAAAACAGACTTACAACGGTACTCCGCGCCAGACTTGCAACAGCGAGGGAAAAATCTATCCAGTCACCTCGAACAACTTCTCAAAGGCCCAATCTCTCGTAATCCTCGAAATCAGACCTCTCAGAAAACTCTGCCTAAACGTCTACATGCAAGAGCAGGCTTTCGAGTGAAAAACCTGGAAAATCTCAATTATTGTTAAAGAGGGCTTCACCGAAGCCTGGCATGCAGCAATGAGCCGCATCATCTACCAATTTCTCACAGGTGAAGAGAGGTCAATACGCTTAATGTTTCATACTTGAGCGACAATCATATTGTCTGGCAAACCGTCCCTCCGTACCCGCAGAAAGATGAACATGACAAGCATTTCGCAATATTTGTTACGAGTGAAACCCACCGTCCCCATGGCGCCTGCCATGGGATCTGCATAAAGCTTTCACCTAACGCGGTCACTTAAACTGCGTTGTCCCGATGCATCTAGGCGCACAGCTGGGAATGTCTGGTGCTTTCCTGCCCTCCGCAATATAACCCTTTCCCATCGTCCATAATCCGAAAAGAGACACCGCATTATCTGCGCTATCTGGACTGTTTCCAATACCACTTAAGTGACCCGTCACAATGGGTAGCAAACTCACTTGCGGTGGAATTTCTCGAAAGGTAGCTCCGACACAGTCATCCAGATGTCCGGGCTATAGCAGGATGTATAACGATATTTTGTTCTAAGAAACCGATATAATCTCACGAACAGGTTTAAGAAAGCGACGAATGAATGGGTTGAGATAAACAAGGGTCAACGAGGGGACGAGTGAAGGGAGGTGCGTTTCTGAGGACGCTACAAAGGTCAATGCCATTGCATGAATAAAGTCAACGAATGTCCCCGTAACATTCCAATCTCTCATGGAGGAGGTGAACAGAGGCATGCCAGACGACGTCTTAGGTATACAGGACGTCCTTTGATGTGGAGCTGACAAGCTACCTTAGCTCGAGACCAAACTTGGTCAGGAGATTAAAATGCTCGACATTTATAGTCTGGCACTCAAGCTCCAGACGTGCCGATGGTTTGTCACGTCCAGAGAGTCCCTGGATTCAACGTCAATTGACACGGGCAGAAGATTTAATCGATCAAGACATCAACACATTTATCAGAACTTCCAGCCAGAGCACCCACTTCGTGGAGGGAGGTGCCTGCAGTCATCTTGCCGAACTCGCTAATGGATCCATCCCGCGAAGATCAAGGTGATCCACATCGCACGTTTCAAATATCTTGCGTCAATTTGTTTGACTGCAGCTGTCTTGCTTGCTATTGCTCGGAGCTACCTAGACGTAGTGAAACAGAGGCTAGCTCTGGTCCACTTTGAGAAGCCAAGGGGGCAAAAGATTTACCTGTTTGATGGACGGCCAGAGGCGTAAGTTTTTCGGAGGCAATCACCTGGGAGGTCATTGACTGCGGCGTCGTTTGTGGTGTTTGGTTGAGCCTTTTGTTGTCTTATAGGGGCGTTAGAGTTAGGAAGTTTTCCACCCAGTATTCAGTCTCTTTTCCAGCACTACTGATATGTCGTTCTCATGGCTTCATTCACTACATTTCGTGCGAGAAAGGCGGAAGATCATCATTGTCCTCGTGCCATCAATGGGGGAGATAAAGCAGTCCCGTCCGGTTTCAATAGACCGTTTTCATGAATCGCTTTGAGTTGTTGAATTTGTTTGCGCATGATGTCGATCCCAAGCTGGGATCTAAAACGGCCATATTTGGTTACGAAGGCCTATCTATGAGCTGAAACAGGTCAGAAAAGATGCGACGCGAGTTGTGTGCTTAGCATTGTTATGGTTCGAATACATGCGTGCTTGACATGCTTGTTGCTTTGTGTGTGTAGGTTTTGGTTTCTGATGGACAAAAATCTGCTAGGATATAGAGGGGCTCCTTCCACTGGGGAGAACATCGGTTGAGATCAGTTCATCATCATCATCATCATCATCATCATCATCATCATCATCATCATCATCATCATCATCATCATCATCATCATCATCATCATCACCATATTCGTCTCACGGCCTCGTCTTCCCGCATCATCTCTTGAGCTCTCAAAAGAGCCCGAAAGAGGGAGATGAGGGAGTTTTGGCTCAAGTGCAACTCGTTTCCCTGGATTGAAACGCTGTGGTACATTCCATGCATATAAGCAACCTTTCTAGGACCCATGCCTCGTTCACGAACGATTCGTTGAAGCTCTGAGTTCGCCGCGAGGGATTCCTCTAACGCGAGTGTAAGAAAAGGTGTTATAAGCAAGGTTTGAGACAACCTCAAGCAAAATAAAGTCTCGAAGGCGAATCCAGGTGGGCCTGAGTGGCAACTCTTGACATCGCAACAATGACCCGATCCAGCAAGTCTCTCTTCTTTCCTCCCACAATATTTTCCAATCCCAGGAAACCATAGCCGCAAGATAGCGTGCATTAACTCAAGAGTATTTCAGCCGAGCTGTGCAGAGCGCCTGAAATACCGTCGAGGAGAAGTTCACACGCCACAGCCATCACAAGCTCCATCATGTCTCTTTTCCTACTTCCTCCCTCGAGTTTCTTTAACCTCAGCCCTCCGCACCGCCAAGCCACCATACCTTCTCTCAAGAAATGTTCGGCCAAGGCGGCCTGTAACACCGCTATGGAGACACTCATCCGCCGTCTCAAGGATAACAACCTCCAAATCCCAGCATTGCAAGCCAGAACGTCGCCTCTCGCCTCCCACGCTATATTCGTACGCCCTCTTTCCTCTCCACCGAAAAGTCGACACCCCGGCCAAGCGCTCTCTTAAACAAAATATAAGAAACCACTTCAAGAGCCCTATCGCCGATCCCGAGAAGGCTATTAGCATGGTGAGCCCTGTGTCATATGAAATATATTGGTGGTAGGTAGAACGCCCGAGGCTTCGCAGAGTTTTCTGCCTCATTGAGAAGATCTCCCCTGTGACGAGGTCACGTCATCGCGTGGTCTCGGCAAATGCGGTCTGGCCAACTGTGGGTCTGTGGAGGACGTTGCGTTAGCTCTCAGCACCTAGAGGTACACATTTACCCACATCTTTTCACCTAGACTTCACGTCTTAGCTATCCTCCATGTCACCGACACAAAAGATCAAGTCCTATTGGCAGAACAGGAGGACTGGGAAGCTATCGTCATATCTATGATCCAGCTGAAGTTGTCGATTTTGAGTAGGTGAAGTCATTTCTGAGAGGCATTGAAGTAGCCCTTGCCGTTCAACGTCAGTAGATAGAGAACTATGAATATGAATTTCAAGATCACGACGCAGCTGGCCGCTACTGTTCATAATCCGTTTTTGGGTCAAGCAAAGGTGAATAGGAATGGGATAATGACATCATAGAATATGAGTGCTTATAGCAGGCCGTGGCACAAGAGCTCCGCTGGTTGGGCCTTTAAAAGTCCCAATGATCCAATCACAGCGATCAGGGTTAGGCAGCTTACGCCCCGAAAGAGGCGCCTCAAAACGACTAAAGCTCTAACTACAGAAAGTTTAGTGTCAAAAGGATGTAGCACCCACCATGATTAGAACCATAGATAGAAGTCGAAACTTTTCAGGGCTTTTACCTCTATAGAGGAAGTTTTCCCTGAGACAGGTCATTGTCTCGTTCATGCTTAAGGGCATGGTTCGCTGACGTTGTCCTGGCAAATGCGGTTAGACTGAGGTAGTGTGGGGGAGGTTTCGAACCTCACCTCATAGAAATAGACAACTACATTACAAACTTTTTCAGAAAAAGTTGAGTGAAAACTTTCGTCGTTGACATCCACTCCGCTCTAGTCCTCGGAGGTTCACCCCTCCGACATTTAGCGTATAGGAAACCTACTTTCACGCGAACGATCGCTCGTTCGCTTGTGATAACGTACGTAATTACAGGGTCACTCCTCTCTACCGGATCTCCTCTTATAATCTGGCTACCGGCCCGTTCCTCCCCGGCCCGTTGCGGCCCATCCAGACACAACCTTACGTCACACCTGTAACAATCCCACATACTAAATTCTCCGATTGGACTAAACTTAAAATACAAAACATCCAAAGCATATTTTGGAACAATAAAAAGGAAAGGAGAGATCTTTGCAAATTGTAGCACGGCTCATGAACCATCGATCTTAATTGGGCTCAAACTTGATTTTGATGGAACATGTGGGTGGTGATATAGCGCAGCGTCATATGCCATATGGACATAGAGAGTGGACTGTGTCCGTAATTATGCTCATGCATTGAGTTGTATTGTCTTGTCATATTGTTATAACGAAGTGAGGGGTTGAGGTGAAGTGCCACTACTGCACCATATTCCGGCACGGTCCAGACCGCATTCGCCGTGATCACCTCATGTGACGTGACCAGTCCCCGGGAAACATCCTCTGCGAGGTAAAAACCCCGGGGGCCTTGCGACGCCCTCCGACATCTGTCAAGCCTCAATCCTGGAGTTCCGTAACCTCGTCGAAAGATGGTCGTCATGCGAAAGGAAGGCATTCGCCCAATCCGGCAAAATCCAGGTATACTGACTGCCGGGACACTCAGGCATAGCAAGGAATGAGGTAGCCGACTCTCTGGCCAAAGTCGGAGCGGCGAGAAATCCCAGTCGAGGGCGAGGACCCAGACAACCTTCATTCTCTCACATTAGGTGCATTGCTCGGGCATCGCACGTGGGGCCTCTGCGACCATGGTGGGCAGGGAATGCACCTAAGTCGTACCAATACCTCGCAATTGGTATCTCATCTTGTTGCGTACAGGACCGATCACGGCGACTTCGCAGACTATCACAACCGCTTCGATCACCCCGACGCGCCCCGGCACTTCTCCTGCGGCGCCTTGAAGACGCCGACACACTTTTTCTTCTGCGAGGAGGGCCGTAGGCATTCAGAGGCTCTGAGATGCTCGGACCCCTGTCTGGGCGTTTCGTGGGACCTTTCGACCGCAGACGGAGCTCAGGCCTGCCAGCTTTTCCTGAAGCACACCAACTTCTTCATCTCTGTACGCCCACAGCGCCAGCTGCCAACTCAAGATGAGACGGTCGGCCGTGACGCATAGGAAGACACAAAATATTTAGCTCATGAAATGAAAGGTGGGGCCGATTAAGTAGGTTATACACTGACTGCGGGGGTTAATCCCGCCGTTTAGTGCCCCATAGGGACATATAGAGACGTAAAACGCATCAAAGCAAAACAACATAATGAAAGGTAAAAACCTGTGAAGCCGATCATCTATGCTCACGTGCTCATAGCAGCGAGGCTTCATGCCAACAGATTCCACGCCGGTGGAGAGACTAACATGCTCACGAAGTTAAAGGAAACGAGCTAATAGTATTTTATACGTGCTGTATACATAAGGACGTTGTACATGGTCATCACATGACACATCCTTCAACTCACGAACAACCTAGAAACCCCTTTTTTCGAAAATGTTAGCTACTTTCAACTTCTTTCGAAGGACACATTACCAGAAGTTGTCCATGTCTGCACTGTAGGTATTTGGCTCTCGTGGGTGAGAGTGCACAGCGACCCGAAGAGGGCGGAGCGATAGACGGAAACAGGGACAGGAAAGATGTAGATGTGTGTAAGTCAAAATACCAGTTGCAGCATGGTAGTGTGAATGACTATTTTCAATAAGGGGACGTTCAGAATGAAAATTCTGTTCCGGTGGGCCGGTGACGTCACGTCGTACACTAGCGGGGCGTATTCACCATGTCACATATGACATGACCCTGAGGGAAAACCTCTGTGAGGCAAAAACCTAGGGTGCAGCTGGTAGTGTAGGAGGTATCGCTGACTTGCTATGCAAGTGCCCTGCATACGCGCTAGCGGCGATGCTTGAATCCAACATGCACCTGTCGTCATCAAGGCTTGCAATCCCTCGTCAAGTTCTTGAATCCCCCACATGTTAGAACGAATCATCAGTTGGAGGCAAGCCTTTAGAGCGTTATGCAAGATGTTAATCTTGCGTTCACGATGTTCCAATTCGTCCCTCATTTTCTGACGGCGGCGGGCTTGGCATAGGGCGTTTCTCGTCTTACGTTCCTCTTGCGACATGGCGGTGCGTCCACCGCGAGTAGGGGCGTTGAGGTTGTCACAAATGGAACTGGGAATGGGCATAGCATTGCCAAAGTTGACAGAGTTGACAGACATGGTAGTAAGGTAAACAAAGCTCAGATGGTTGTGAGTCTTTTCTGGATCGCTATTGAGTTAAGGAGTATGGAGGAAGTGTGAAAGGCAGGCTAAGTTATATAGGTGTTCTGATGCACAGCCAGGTTCATTCCGTTCATGCGCGGGTGAATCACTAGTGGCTATGTTAAGAAGTTCCAGCGCGTGCAAGGTATCCGTTTACTCGCATCAATTCACCGGGTAAGACCCGTCTCCACTTTTGTGCAGTTCGCCACGGGGTGCTCCGCAGGTGATGACCCACATCCCTGACCAGGTTTCGAGTACTCAGAAATTTTCTTGTAGCTCTAGATACGCGTGTATACTGACACACCTGTGAGGTGCCGCTGCTTATTAGAACATCCACCAATCAGAAGTTCTGGGGCTTGCGTATATTTGCGGCTGCAGCTGCAAACCAGAGGTCTCTCCATGAGTCAATATCAAAGGTCACTCCAACGTGAAACGAGAGGTTGGCAGCACCATATCGTCGCATTCCTGATATGGACATTGGTTTCACTCTCTCGGCCAATTTCAATAAGGAACGATGAAAGTAACCAAACCATTCAATTGATACAGTTGGGGCGCGAAACTACAAAACTATCACTATTTCTTTCTGGGCCCCATCACACAGGGGCAGAACATCACAGATCCTGAGTATTCCGGGCTGCACAAGACCTGCCGCCGCACAGTAGGTCGCCACAAGAACAGCAGCTGCCCAGTGGGTCGCCACAAGACCTGCCGCCCAATGGATCACATAGAAAACAATCCTAAATCACTCATTAAGGCCCCTGGAGATGTCGGGTTGCGCGGGGTACAGCCTCGCGCCGTCTAACGCCCATTGGGATCCGGGCATATGCTTATCAGGAGCTATGACCCATCCCCAGACATAAAATGAAAACCAAACAACAAACAGCTCCTACACTACCAACTTCACCCCAGGTTTTTCCCTCACAGAGCTTTTCCCCCCGCTCATGTTACATGTGACTTAGTGAATGCGCCCTGCTAGTGTACGACGTGACGTCACCGGCCCACCGGTACAGAATATTTATTCTGACGTCCCCTCATTGAGATAGTCATTCACACTGTCATATCGACGCTGGTATTGACTCATATCCATCTGCATCTGTCCTGTCCCTGTTTCTATCTATCGCTTCGTCCTCTTCGGGCCGCTACGTACTCCCATCAACTAGACTCCTATCGCCACACAATATGTAGATTCATTACTGTATGTCACCTTGCATCATCGTCGTGAATGCAGCCATGCCCGCAGTGTGTGGGGTAGATGCCTTTGACGTATGGCACATCTCTTATTTGGCTAGAACATGCATAGTCGCAGACACCAATTTCGTCCCGTCTTTGTCGTCGGCTCGTATCTCGTAAGTCTTGAATATCCGTCGAGATCGTGCTAAAATACTGTACCCTTCATGAAATCATGAGGTCATCATCATGTCTGCGCGCGAGTTGTGGGCTAAAGTTAAGCATGAAATAGTTTGCAAATACGTTACCTACTTGTACGTACTCGATATCAATTCAGGTATTTGGCATCTTGTCCGTTTCTGAAGGAAGGTCGTTTACAGGTGCACCCGACGGTGTTACGATTGCAACGATGCCATGCTATCAATTCACCTTGCGAGCTTTGGTAATTTCTTGCCAGCAAATGGTTATGATGCGGCGCTCTAGGAGGTCCCGATAGCTTAGCATAATTCGATAATTGACATAACGCTAAACCCCGTTCGCCTAACCAAGACCCTCAAAACAACCCACTACAAGCTTATCCAGAATCTCTTTATCCCTTCAATGTTCCCATTCACCAACCTAACCCGAAACGAACGAATGTCCCTTTTACATGACCCTTTCAACAACACCACAAAGCCCTTTGCGAAGCAACAATGTACTACGATGGCATATCCCCAAGCTTCCCTCCCACCTCCTCGAGCACGAAAAACCCCACCACCCATCCTTCAATTTAAACCCCGTGCCAAAAGAAAATGCCATCCAAGTCGGAACTCATCCTCAAACTCAAATTTTCCTCAAAGGCGACACCCTTTGAACTCCTCCTTCCCCCTTGCACCAACAATTCAATCCCTCCCCGTCGTCGAAGGCCACAAAGAGTGGGGAATACACCACCGGCTGGTCCCCACCCCCGCCGCAAAACCCCTCTGGGGGACCAAAAATCTCCTCCGAGCCCCCTGCACCTGCTCCACCCGCAACAAAATCACCTGCAAAGCAAAATGCGAGACCCGAATGATGCAGTACCAATGCAGAAGAAACCAATGCAGGTTCGGAGCAACAAATTGTGCGAGCAGGCCCTTTGATGATCTCGCGAAACGGCGGAAGGATAAGGATTTAGGGATTGAGTTGATTCAGACGGAGAATCGGGGGTATGGGGTTCGAGCAGCGAGGAGATTGAGGTGGAGGAGATTGTGATAGAGTATATGGGGGAGTTGGTCACCGAGGTGGAGAATAGGGGGAGATATAAAGGTAAGAAATTTATGTATTCGATAGGTTTCGAGGGTGGGGTGGTGATTGATGCGACGGAACGGAGCGGTGAGGCGAGATTTGTGAACCGTTCGCGTGAGCCGAATTGTGAGGCCGTGAAGGTTGTAGTGGATGAGAGTCCGCATATTGGGATTTTTGCGGGGGAGAGAGGAGTTAAGTCTGGGGAGGAGGTTACGATTGATTATCGGTTGGATTGTAATTCGGAGAAGTGTTACCGTGGAATCCCGAGTTGTAGGAGGGGGTTGGGGAGGAAGAGAAGCGCATCTGTGCCAGAGGAGAAGAAGGTGCCAAAAACCAGAGGGAGGAAGAGGAAGGCGAAGGAGGATGTTGTTACGACTAAGACACCTCCGGAGGAGAAGGAGGCTGGAAAACGTCTTTTAAACGCGATTGATGGTGGAGTTGGGCTGGATGGTGTAGGGGTAAAGGTGAAGAAGGCTGACCAAATGTCGGAAAGGGATAAGCGCTGGGCGAAGCGTGCGAGGCAGATGAAAGATGCAGGGACGAGATAGTAATTATAGTCAAAGAGGATAATAAACCAAGTTCTAGTGTTTCTGTCCATGAATTTTGACGTCGGTGGTGTGTCCATGCCAAGATCTTGGCGTCATCGCTTTTAGAGTTCAAACCTTAATCATTATTACTTCCCTCATTGGGCAAGCTTCTCACCCATCCATTGTTTCATCTTCATCATTGTCAATATTGACGATTCCCCTCACCGCATGTTTCCCACTCGCCTTGGGCGTCGCTACCGCAGAAGCGACATGTTCACCTTCCTCTGGCGAAAGGGTCAGATCTAAAATTTTGTGCGCCAACTCCGAAACCTCGTCATGGATCTCAGACTCGAAAAATCCATCGTCCTCTGTGAAAGCCACTCGCGTCATAGACAACAAGAATTTATGATAACCTCCGTGAATTGTGGATAGCTTGCGTGTGGTATCAAGTGCGAGCTGCTCCTCTTCCTCGGGTACCGATGTTTCCGCTGACGCAGCCTCGTGAAAGAGGAGGAAATATATGATTTTGACGGAAAGGTTGACTCCATCTGACAGAACAGTGTGTAAAGAGGCGGACTCAAAGTCAGAAAAGGTGTAGATCTCATTGAGTGTTGTAGAGAGAAATTTGACGACCCTGCCGAGGAAGATTGGATCTCGTTTGAGTAGGGCGCGGCCGTAGCGGGTGAGGCACATTCTGTGGAAGAGTGCTAGGACTGAGTAGTGCAGTTTGGCTATTTGGAGGGGACTGGGCTCAGCTTGTGTGGGGATGAGGGTTGATTGGATGGGGACTTCGAAAAGGAGGCTTGTCAGGCGAATTATAAGTCCGGACTCCTGCTTGGCTTGAAGGGTTTCGTCGGCACTTATGGGGCCAAAAGTGGAGCTGGACTCATCTTCGATGATTGAGTTGGAGAGCAGGGTAATTGCAGTGGTGATTTGTTCGATCGGTTGCGCTTTAGTGAGCATTAGAAGGATGAAGTGGATGTCTAATCTTCTCCAGAACTCCTGTAGGGTGTTGTCGAGAACACAAGCCTCACAGAGGCTCAGGAGAAGAGTGAATATTGAGGTGGTGGGGATCCGGTCGTGCAATTCTGATATGTGGAGAAGGTCGAGACCGGTGGACGGATGAAGCGCCGCGCGACCAAGCGGTATGGCAACAAGGTTGATGCACCGCGTTAACACTGGGAGAGTGTCTTCGAGGAGGGAAGCTACTACACTGCTGGTCATGGAGGAGAAAGCTGTACGTAGCAGACTGGTTAGTGGACTAATGGGGCTGAAGTATCTTTCCTGGAGGCTCTGTGTCCAGAGAGTGAGGATTTTTCGGGAAACCTGGACTAGAGAAGGGGCTGCTGAGAGGAACATCAAGAGTATGGAGCCAAGAGATGGGCCTTTGAGATCAGAGGGCAAATGCTGGGTACACAATTCTTCTAGGCTGGTACTTTCCGAGAGAAGATTAGGAATAAAAGGGTCTGGCTCGGGCTCAGAGAAGTGAAGAGGAAGGGAAGGAGGAACATTAATGGCTGCTCCGGGACTATCTGTTCTTTGGCGTTTGGCAGATTGTTTAGGAGGAGATTCTCTGCGCCTCTCTCTTTTTGGGGGACTTTTGGCCACTTCAGCGTCATTAAAGCCGTCGCCCGTCCCCGTGCGCTTGGTTATTCGAGGCTGAACCTTTGTCGGCATTCGCTTTGGCTTGTGTGATTCCTGTTCGAGGTCATGTTGCAAGAAGCGGTTATTGATAGTCATCTTTTCCTGCTCTTTTTTGCTTGCCTCGAGCTGCGACTTGTGTTTTGCAAGTTCTTCTGCGTGCGCCTGTCGCATCGAGTCCATCTTGCGCTCAAAGTCTTTGTTGGCCTTTTCGTAATTGGCCCGAACTATGGCAATCTCGCCCTGACGAGCCAGAGCCGTAGCCCGCGCCTCCTGTTCAGAATTGCGCAATTTTATCTGCTCGGCCTCCAGCTCAGCGATGCGCTTCTCTAGATCCTGATTACCTGGCGCTTTGCCCTTGAGGTGCGCAGCCTTTGCCCATTCCCCTTCCAATTCAGCATCAGCTGACGCATACGCGGCTTCCGTGTTGGGAGTTAGGTGGGCACTTGGCCGCCCCTGCCGAAGAGCTACATTATGCGCAACAGGCGGTTGGTCCAGGACAATCACATCTTCGTCAGAGTCTTCGGCCAGCTTCTTGGGCGGTTGCCATTTCTTTTGGAGCTGCGTTGACGCAATTGCATTCAGCTCCAGCTCCTCCAACGTATTATCGTCGAAATCAAATCCAGAAAAGAAGTCTTCGTCGCCCATGGTCCAAGAACGGTTGCCATGTTGTTTGAGGTTCCTGTGCTAGTGCCCGGGTCAGCCCGCTGCCCGTTAGTGGCTAGCGCGACGGTTATCATATACGCTAGTGCGCGGTGGCTGTTTTGACATTCCGGGCCGAGCCGCCCGACTACGCCATTGTTCCAGCCGTTACGTCAATCGCCAACTTCTTCGCACTCGACAACGAAATCGCAAAATGAGGCGACGTGGAAGCGTCCAGTTTAACCAGCGGCACGCCCGAAACGGCGCAGCGGATGACGCGACCGGGGAAAAGAACAGCGCGCCAAAGGCCTCGCGGCCGGGCAGCGGACATGCCAAGTCGCAACAGTCAGAAAAGCGCGAGGCGCCGGGCAGCGGTTGGGCGACGGAGAACGAAGAGGAGGTTAATATTCCCCTGCAGCAGACTCGGGCCGACCGCGAGAAAACGCGGCAGTCGATTATCACTCGCACCATCTGGACCCTCGTTATGATCGCCTCGTTCTTTGCCCTGATGTTTCTTGGCCACATCTACGTTATAATTGCCGGCACGTTTGTCCAAATCATCTGCTTTAAGGAGGTCATTGCTATTTCCAATGTGCCGTCGAGAGCGCGTAGCCTTCGCTTTACCAAGACGCTGAATTGGTACTTTCTCGGTATCACCATGTACTTCCTCTACGGCGAGAGCGTCATTTACTACTTCAAGCACATTGTCCTGATTGACCGAATTCTCTTGCCGTTTGCAACCCACCACCGGTTCATCTCCTTCATGCTCTACGTGATTGGTAGGTGGCTGTCTCTCTCCACTTAATTTACTGACATTTAGGCTTTGTTTTCTTCGTTGCGTCCTTGCAAAAGGGCCACTACAAGTTCCAGTTTACTCAGTTTGCTTGGACGCACATGGCCCTGTACTTGATTGTTGTTCAAGCCCACTTTATCATGAACAACATTTTCGAGGGGATGATCTGGTTCTTCTTGCCCGTTTGCTTGGTCACCACGAATGACATCTTTGCATACATCTGCGGAATCACTTTTGGCCGGACGCGGCTGATCGAGTTGAGTCCAAAGAAGACGGTTGAGGGTAAGCTAATCCGTGTACTGAATTGTTCTTTGCTAATTTGTAGGCTTTGTTGGGGGTTGGATCTGCACTGTAATTATTGGGTTTGGCCTGACAAACCTCTTGATGCGATCGAGCTACTTTACCTGTCCCGTGAATGACTTGGGCGCAAACTTCTTCACTGGTCTCCAGTGCGAGCCGAATCCAGTCTTCATTCCGAGGACGTTTCAGGTTCCCTTCATTCCCTTCAACTGGACCTGGCTGCCTACAAGCATCACCGTCAGTCCTATGCAATTCCACATCCTCGTTATGAGCACATTCGCCAGCCTAATCGCCCCCTTTGCGGGCTTCTTTGCATCGGGAATCAAGCGATCGTTCAACATCAAAGACTTTGGCCATTCCATTCCCGGTCATGGCGGTATGACTGACCGAATGGACTGCCAATTCATCATGGGCTTCTTCACTTATGTCTACTACCAGTCCTTCATCGCCGTCCACCGAACCACGGTTGGCTCAGTCATCGAGACGGCTATCACCGGCCTGACTCTCGAACAGCAGGTTGAGGTCGTCAAAGGACTGACAAAACATCTTTACAATCAAGGGGAAATTGGACACGAGGTGCTAGAGTATCTTGGAGGGCACCTTCGAAAGCAACTGATGGAGAGGAATTGACGATGTGACGCGAGGCGGATTGTGTATAATATTACCTGCTCTGATGCATCATCCATATGCAGCATTACCCAACCATGTCCCAGAACGGCTAGACGCAAGTCGAGCTACCCCGCCGTTGGGACCCGAGAGTTCCCCGACTTCCTCGACCTGTCACAGTCATGTCCAACCCAACTAGTCCCCGAGAGCGGAGACCATCCACTTCAGCCCCGATTACTGACTTTCAGGGCCCAATTGGGCCGTCAGGAATCTCCCGTCCCAAACATAAGCGGACGGTGACTGGTTTCGGGCCCCAGGAGATCAAAAGTGTAGAGGCCAGCATTCCCGAACCCCAGCGAAAAGCGTAGGTTTTCCCGTAGTCTCCAGTTGAGCCACTAATGATGGTCCAGCTGGAAGAATCATTCGGCCAAGGAATTCACTACAGAGGACGAGTTCCAGAGTGAAGTTGTCCGTCATGTAGAAACTTCTCTTGCTCGTTCTCTGTTCAACTGTGATGATGCTGCTGCCTATGGCGGTACCGCCCTGGCCTTTCGTGACCGTCTGATCATTGAATGGAACCGAACCCAGCAGAATCAGACTTTGGCCGGCCAGAAGCGAGTCTACTATCTTTCCTTAGAGTTTCTGATGGGCAGGACGTTGGATAACGCCATGCTTAACGTGGGCATGAAGGATATTGCCCGCAAAGGCCTCGGCGACCTTGGCTTCCGCATGGAAGACGTCATTGATCAAGAGCGTGATGCTGCTCTTGGAAACGGCGGGCTGGGTCGTTTGGCTGCTTGTTTCTTGGATTCTTTAGCCACGCTGAACTACCCGGCTTGGGGCTATGCACTCAGGTACCGCTATGGCATCTTCAAGCAGGAGATTGTCGACGGTTACCAGGTTGAGGTGCCGGATTATTGGCTAGATTTCAATCCCTGGGAGTTCCCACGCCATGATGTGACGGTGCCTATCCAGTTTTATGGTAATGTTCACATGTACACCAACGAACAGGGCAAGGAAGTCAGCGTTTGGGAAAACGGCGAGATCGTCACTGCCGTAGCTTACGATGCCCCTATTCCGGGTTATGACACCAGCACCACGAACAATTTGCGTCTGTGGTCCAGCAAGGCTTCCCAGGGAGAGTTTGACTTTACAAAGTTTAACAGTGGTGAATATGAAGCTTCCGTGGCTGATCAACAACGTGCAGAGACCATTTCCGCCGTGCTCTATCCCAACGATAGCCTGGAACGCGGCAAGGAATTACGTTTGAAGCAGCAGTACTTCTGGTGCGCTGCCTCCCTTTATGACATTGTCAGGCGCTTCAAGAAGTCTAGAAAACCGTGGAGCGAGTTCCCCAACCAGGTCGCTATCCAGCTAAATGACACCCACCCAACACTCGCCATTCCGGAGCTTCAACGCATACTGGTTGACGTTGAAGGACTCGAATGGAACGAGGCGTGGGATATTGTCCACAAGACGTTCGGGTACACAAATCACACGGTGCTTCCAGAGGCGTTGGAGAAGTGGTCTGTTCCGCTTATTCAACACCTTCTTCCACGCCATCTCCAAATCATCTACGACATCAACTTGAACTTCCTCCAGTATGTCGAGCGCAAGTTTCCCAACGATCGTGATATGCTGTCCCGTACGTCCATCATTGAGGAGTCAAATCCGAAAATGGTTCGCATGGCCTATCTTGCCATTATCGGTAGCCACAAGGTCAACGGAGTTGCTGAGCTCCATTCTGATCTCATCAAAACAACAATCTTCAAGGACTTCGTCAAAGTCTACGGTCAAGACAAGTTCACCAATGTTACTAATGGCATCACTCCTCGCCGATGGTTGCACCAGGCCAATCCACGCCTGTCTGAGCTGATTGCCAGCAAGCTTGGCGGTTACGACTATCTTCGTGATTTGTCGAAGTTGCACATGCTGGAGAAGTACGTCGATGACAAGCAGTTTAGAAAGGAGTTTCAGGAGATCAAATGGGCCAACAAGGCTCGCTTGGCGAAGTACACCAAAGACGTTGAGGGGATCACTGTCAACCCTTCCAGCTTGTTCGACATTCAAGTCAAGCGTATTCACGAGTACAAACGACAGCAGCTCAACATTTTTGGAGTCATTCATCGCTACCTAGAGCTCAAGGACATGTCGCCCGAAGCCCGGAAAAAGGTGCAACCGCGCGTTGTCTTCTTCGGTGGCAAGGCAGCTCCTGGCTATTGGATGGCAAAGACTGTCATTCATCTCATCAACCAGGTTGCCAAGGTCGTTAACAACGACAAGGACATTGGCGATATCCTCAAGGTGGTGTTTTTGTCCGACTACAACGTGAGCAAGGCGGAAATAATCTGCCCGGCTTCGGATATCAGCGAACACATTTCCACAGCTGGCACCGAAGCGTCTGGAACTTCCAACATGAAGTTTGTTCTTAACGGAGGCCTTATCATTGGCACCTGCGACGGCGCCAACATTGAAATTACACGTGAGATCGGCGAGGAAAACATCTTCTTGTTTGGCAACTTTTCAGAGGATGTTGAGGACATTCGCCATAAGCACTTTTATGGTGAATTTCACCTCGACCCGATGCTCAAACGCGTGTTTGACACCATTCGTTCTGGCATGTTTGGCGACGCTGGCCAGTTCTCTGCTCTTGTGGACAGCATCGTGGAGCATGGTGACTATTATCTAGTGTCTGACGATTTCAAATCGTACATTGATACGCAGAAGCTCATTGACAAGGCGTATGCCGACCAGTCGACTTGGCTGACCCAGTCGATAACGAGCGTCGCACGCATGGGATTCTTCAGCTCCGATCGCTGTATAGATGAGTATGCCGAGACAATCTGGAATATAGAGCCTGTTGCCCCGTCGAAGAAGTAAGCAGGATTAGACTAAAAGTTATGATTTTATCATGATGCAAACATGCGATCTTTTATCCTTGACAATGCTGAGCATGAGAAGTCATTCGACTTCAAATTTTACTTGTCCACCAGGACTATTCAATGGAGCGGGTAAATGGATGAATGTGAACATCACAGTCCGAGAAACGGCCAAAGACTCTGCAGCGTTTTCATCTAAGCAAGCACAAGGTTGAGGACCACTTGTCCTTGTTGCTCAGAATGTTCATCAAAGCTCACTACTGGGTACACGCTCTCTCTCTCTACAGCTTCCAATCTCATAGCTAGATAGCGCCTACTGTGGTAGAGTCTTCAACAACCCGTTCCTGTAGGATACAAGCAGCGCCGCTAGCGCGTATGCGGGGCACTTGCATAGCAAGTCAGCGATATCTCCCACACTACCAGCTGCACCCTAGGTTTTTCTCTTACAGAGGTTTTCCCTCAAGGTCATGTCATATGTGACATGGTGAATGCGCTCTGCTAGTGTACGACGTGACGTCACCGGCCCACCGGTACAGAATTTTCATTCTGAACGTCCCCTCATTTGAGATAGATAGAGTTAAAGGGGACGAACTGATAGTGTGAGTACACTAAGACATGAATAATAGTATTGTTATATGTGCTGCATACATGAAAGGACGCTGTACATGGCCATCACGTGACACATCCTTCAACTGATAGTCATATTCACATTGTCATATCGACACTGGTATCGACTCATATCCATCTGCATCTGTCCTGTCCCTGTTTCCGCTTCGTCCTTTTTGGGCCGCTGCGCACTCTCATCCACGGGAGCCCAATCGCTACACGCAGCTTAAGGAGGTCATATCTGAACGCCACCGCCAGGACACAGATGCACCCCATCGCTTATTTCTTGAGCCAGCCGCAGTTCGGTACTCCGTTCAGGAGCGGGAACTGCTTACAATCGTCATAGCTTGCTACCATTGGCGACATGGGGTCGAGGGCAAAGACGTCACCGTCGCAACCACAAATCTCTTAAACTCCTGACGGCTAGACGGAAGTGCAGCACTTCTCAAAGGAAAGACACCAGGCGCCCTTCCAGGCTTCCCTTGCAGGGCGCAGATTATTGTACGCCTCGGTGTCGTAGTCGCTGACGGTCCTGCGCATGTCCACTGAAAAAGTCATATGGCCACATTATCTACGGTAACATCTGTGCTATCCAAATGGGAGGTTCTGAAAGGACAACTACCACCAGCACACTGGATTCACAAGAAAGTGTTTTTGACCGCCCTTTCAAACAAACTGCCACCACGTCGCCCGTGCGACCAACATAGCAAAATGAGAACAAAGCGCCTGCAGAAATCTGACCGTGCCCTCTACTCTGGACTTAGCCTGAACCTTGGGCGGATTTTACAGCCCGGAACTCTCAGCACACATGCAACTTCCTTTCGTGCCAGCAGCAACCGACCCATACATGAATCGAGGCTGCGAAGGGCTTGAGGTGTGGTTTCTTCTCAAATCATATCTGGTCTATTGGGGTTGTTGCTCGTAACAGTGATGCTTTACTACCTTCGCTTCCGCTGCCGTTTGACTGAACAAACCGATGACAACGGTATGTATGTCAATCATCTATACAGGCCGCTAATGCCGTACCCGCACTTCACTTTCGACCTAGACACCTCAACCAGACAGGATATCAGGACCCTGGTGTTTTTATTCGATCTGGAGTCAATGAACATTAGGTACAGGTATAAATTGCCTGCAGAAACTTGCCTGTGCCTTCTAATTTACAGGCCCAGTTGGTTAATGCGGTATTGTGAGCTGGCAAAGTTCGAGCAAGGAGTTTCTTAGGCCAGATGACGCAACACCTGCAGATGGCGGCCCGTGGTTACTGGAGCTCCCGATCCACGAAGGATCTTCATGTCAACGCCGTGGGCATCTGACAACAGATCAGTGTGCCATGCATTGATACTGCCGTTGTTGATGCTCATATGAGCGCGGGCGTGAGGGCGTCGCCATGGTAGTGTTGCATAAGCAGATCGAAATTTCTTGTGGTGGGAGGGGGAGGAGAAGTCGAGCGTCGACAAGCATCCGGCGGAGGATTAGACATATCCTCTGTCAGTTATGAGCTCGGATGCCAACTCTGCTCAGATTCACGCTACGACATGTTGACTTTTCTGCACCCTATTCAAAGCCCAAACACTTGAACGGGCGTTAAATGTTGACAATTTTCTTCCAGAGCAGCTCCATGCGGTGCCGCGGGGGTGTTTAGCAATAGATCACGAAGTCACACAAGCGGAAGCTCGACACGCCACAATTGGAGTGACTGGTGCAACCCCAGACCGAGACGACATAACAGTTCGTGTGTTATTCTCGCTGTTGGAGTCCAATGGGGTAGAAGTACCGAATCATTTCCGACATTCTCTCACGTGCTTCCAAACGACGGAAGTGGTAATGCTACCAAAGCCCAACAAAGACCTTACACGGTCGAAGGGGTAGTTGCCCAATCTCTCTGCTGCCCTGCCTGGGGCAAGGATTTGAAGGGCTACTGGCTAAGAGGGTCGCAAAATCTGCTCTTCGATCTCGTTATCCACAATTCTCTTCTATAAAAATGCACAAACAATCCGTCTTGTCAACAATCCAATATGGGGTTCACAATGAGAAAGCGAAATATTGACATCTATCAACACTGGGTATGCCAGGAAACACCGGTTGGACGCCTGCACTGCTCATGGATGGGAAGGACCGATATGCCAGCAGATGGCATGACCAAGATTCGGTTCCGTAAACGCAGATCTACTGTCAGAAGTCTGTCGCTTGCGGAAGAGTTGTTGATACCGAAGCCGTCTCCGAATAAAGGAGATGATGATATAAAAGGATTTGAGGACAAAGTCCTCTCATATGTTTAGTCAGAAGGGTTTCCTCCCTGAATATCATTCAGCTAGAGATATTCACTTTGCTCCCTACTGGGATATGAGTTCTTTCCTTCCCCTCTGGCAAGCATTTAAGCGACAGCGACGATGCAAACGTTCCGCGAAAACTTACCTCTGCACGCAAGAAGCAGAACACGCAAGTGGGGAGCGGAAAGAAGCAGACAACGACAACGGCAAGTGGTAAAAAGCCGGCCAATTCGGTTACAAAGCCGTCCAAGAAAGACGGCAAGGGTCAGAGACTAGCAACAAGAAAAGGTCAGGAGCCAGAGCGAAGGGTGAACTCGAATTCTTCGGATAAAGAAGACTTCGGGTCCGAGGGCTCAGAATCAGGGCTTGACGACATCAATCGTTATCTCCATCTGTCTCATGCAGTGTCATCGAAGCTGAGCGCAATTACCCTACAGGAGCGACCAGATGCACCATCGCTGGGTCCAATTGACAATATAGCTAGCATGTCCTCCAGAACTTCGCCCGATAAAGGCGTGTCGGGGGGAACATTGTGCTTTATGAACTCGCCCATCCATGACCCTTCACCTGAGATATCCACACCACAGGCCTCCAGGCGACCAGTACCGATTCAAAGTCTCACACGTGGCCACCCGATGTCTGCACCCGCTGGACAGCCAGTAAAGACAATACTCAGCCAGCCTCGCCGCCAACGGATGGCAAGTTCCCTGTCGTTGCGCCCAGCCCAGTGACGACTGGAAAGCTTCACGCCTGGATGGGCGAGCTCAACAGCGACAACGCCAAATACCTCGTCAGGTTTTGCCGGGCTGGTTTTTGCAACATGTCTCCTGCCACTCCGAGCTGACCAAAGCTACCAGGAAAACCCAGGTGTCAAGCTGGCGGTTTTGGCACGAGAACTCCATGAGCTAAAGGCACAGAACAAAGCGCTCGTGGTGCGCCTGGATAAGCAAGATGAGGCTGCCAGGTCTGCGCAGCAGGAGGCTGCCCTGGGTCAGGTGGGTCGAGATCGATGGTCATTCCAAGGAATGGCTAATCCAATGTCAGCGCGGCGGCCGCACCATGCGTGAAGCTTTATACTGGGCTACACACGGCCCCACCAAGTGGGAAAGCCCACTGTCTGTCACGGTAGCATCCCCTAATTCGTACGTGTACTGATTGGTGAACACCTTTTGCCAGGAGTTCTTGGTGGCCAAAGGTGTTCTTGAGCCCGATCCGGCGCCCTCGGTCGTGGCTAAAGCTGGTCGTCAGTGGTTTTGGCCTTTCGAAAACTGCCAGCGGCCATTCTTCTGAAGGGCACACTCTGGGAAGCTGTCAAGGGCCTTGTTCCCAAAAGCAAGCTTACTGCTGCTCAATGTCCAATCGAGCGGGCAGAGATAGCTGCAACCTGGGTGTTTTAGCATTTTTTCTCTACTGTATGTTTTGCTTTGCCTGACAAGGATTGTAGCAATGGACAGCCGAACTCGCCGTAGTGACGTCCGAAGACTTCTTCGATCGCTCTCATGAAGCCTACAAGTCCTTGACCGTAGAAGAAAAGCAAAATCGCCTTCCTTAACTCGACTGTGTTGCTAAAATCTACCAGACAAAACATCTTGAAGACGGATGTGGAGGAGTTCGGGTGGAAGAAGAGGGATGATGGTGGGGAGGGTGTCTTGCAACAGCCGGGACCTGGCCGCTTTGATGAGCCCATGAGCTTTCAGGAGCATGACGTCTAGACGGTCTAGGTTGTTGAATGTGTAAATCAAGTCAAGAGCATCATAGTGACATGGTAGTCAGTATCCCAAGCATATTGCAACGATATAGTATCGATATTTCAGAAAACACTTCCACGATGTGCGAGAAGACATTGCGGTACAATGCTGAGAAGTTTTATCATAATACTTCTGCAAGTATTCTCATCACATTACTGGGATTATTATCATAATATGTGATGGAACGTTGCAGTGAGATACCAGTGAATATTCACAAGATACTTCAAGGAGTATCACCATAATATTAGGTTGCCCAAGCACAATATTATATAATAACTAGAACAACATCATACAACCACGGGATTTATGCTATATCATATCTTGCGGGTTTGACTGTGTACGCACACGGTACAACTTCCAGTCCATGCACGAAACCTCGTACGCTCTGGCCACCAATTACCATGCGATGGGAACAGGTAACGACAACAACAGTGATGAGAGGGCGAGAACCAGCGCCGCCAATGATGAGGTATATGTGTGAGAAGTGCGCATTCGGTTAGAAACCATACCTTTTCCGGAAAATACTTCCCAAGTCCAAACAACTCCTTACCCATGATTCCAAGCGTTCAAAGTATCTTGAGTGGCTTCCTTAAGATTTATAGCCAGCGGCCACATCGTTTTTGAAGCAAGGGTATTGCGAATCAATTGTCTTGCCAATCAAAGACTCCCAGGTGGACAAGGAATGCAGGGCCGGTCTCGCGCAGGCTTACGCCAATGACTATGGATTGAATCTGGGAGCCGGCACTCTGCACACTGGTCGTAGCATCAAATGGTTCAAACAATTCTCATTCGCAGACCCGTAAGTTTGTTGTCCACCAAGCTAACACTCGACAACAAATACTGATAGTTGTTCACAGCTCCACACAGCAGAGAGTGACTCTCGACCGCCTTGAGTTTGTTCTCTTTCACGACAACAGCATTGGTAATGTCGATTGCATCTTTTCAAACAAAACAGCCGACGGCAACCGCAGGATTTCCCTGCGTATGTTCTTGACCTCTTCCCATCCTTCCGTCCTGAACAAAGTTCTCACTGGTCTGCCTCTTCGGCGATTCACTGACGAACGAGCTATCACAACTGGCGCTCCGGCCGTCAAGAGTCAGAGGTTATACCTACTGTCAGTGTAGAGGAAAGGTGATCACATCATGGTGGAAAAGCAAGACTCTTGGGGTTTGTTGCACGTGCACTAGGACATAACTACAAAAAGGAAGTAGACTGAGGATAGTTTTGAGACGGTAAACCCTCCCATGCGATATTCAGCCAGGTCGCCTCTGTGAGCATAGATAGAGGTCGAGGCTTCTCAGGGTTTTTACGTCTCTGGAGGAACGTTCCCCTGAGATGGGTCATTGTCTCGTTCATGTTCTTGCATGTCTCGATGATGTTGTCCTGGCGAATGCGGCTAGACGGAGACAGAGTGGAAAAGGGTTCTCCGACCTCCCTTCATAGAGCCATAGGAGTCTACATCCACTTTTTGGTTAGAGTCGAGTCCACACACTTGTCCTCAGTCTACATTCCGCATTAGCCATTGGAGGCCCTTCCCTCCGACAATAGCCTATTTGGGGAGGGGAATGTGTCGGAGGATGGGACAGGCAATGGTGTGAGAGGCACATATATGTGCCGAGGTGATATGATGAGGTGAAGTGCGGAACTTCACCTCACGCTAACCCAGGTCCAGCCGCATTCAACAACACACCGACCATGCACCGATAATGAACAGAACCGTGTCCCGTCCCAGGGGAAACTTTCTCCTACGAGGTAAAACCCTCGGAAGCCTCGACTTCAAAGACCTTCTGACAATAGCACCCTAGATTTTGTCCTCATATATTGTTAGAATATTGTTAGAGATGGGTCACGAACCAACAGATTGTATAATCGTTACAGCGGCCATCCGTTCGACGTCTGATGTGACTCTACATGCGAAGCTCCTCATCTGCCTACCGGTCCAGAATATATTCTCTGATATCCTTTGGTAGATATGACTAACACACACCACTTCTCTCCATCTATTGTTCCTACTCGTAGATACCATCAATTCTACTGCTGAGGTGTATCGTCTAGCGTATAAATGCAAGGACTACTGACGCAAGCAGCATGCAACACGCGATACACTCTATCCACATTACCTCACCCCTTTCTCTTCTCCAAACTCTCCTTCAACTCAACAACAGCATGGAACACCGCTCTGGCAATCTCATCCTTCACCAAATTCTCTCCGCCCTCCCTCCTTCCTAACCTGTCCGAATGCCACCTCAAAACCTCCTTCTTCAGCAGCTTTCCCAGTTTGCCCATCGCATCCCCATCTCCATGGTAAAAACCAAGCTCCACCCTTCCGCGCCCAAGATCCCTATACCGCGGTCGCAGGCCTACAGCACGGAGGAAAAATGCCTGCGTGTTAGCTTTTATCACCGTTTCGGTTGACCAGGTTGGGTTGAGATAGGATGCTTCGCGGAGGGGCGAGGCGTGGAGGTTATATGTTGGGTATGGGATTACGGAGGAGTTGGGCGGGAGATTAGACCATGCCGCTTCGTAGGCTTTAAAGAGAGTGTCTGGGGAGATTGGGTGGTTTTTGTCCTTTTTGAAAGATGGATTGTCGAAATTCCTCGTGGGTTTGTTGGGGCGGGGAGGTGTTGTAAAGGTATCACGTGTGTGTAATTTAGGGACTCGCTGTCGGGGTGGCGGACTGTGATTATCGTTGTCGTCGGGGTTGAAGGCTGGAGGGGGCGTGCGGTGAGTGTGTGGATTTGAGGAGCGTGCATTACCGCTCGGATGCTCGGTTGTGTGATTATGATGAGTTTTAGGGGAGAGGCGACATGTTCTTTTCCAGCTAGGGCCAGTGTTTTTGTGTTCGTCATCTCCGGGAGGTTTTTGACCGCGATGCGCGTGGTTGACTGGAGGAGTGTTATGGGAACCTTGGCCGCCTACTGGATCCGGTGTCCTATAACTATTTTTGCAAGATGAACCATCGTTGGTATTTGCACTTTGTTTCGCTTTTTTGCCGGCGCCGGCGTTCGCTTGCTCATCATCGCCGTAGTCCCGTTTTCTTTTCTTGCCGCCGTTGAAGAGGTTTGCCGAAGGGTCATTCGCCGACGTGGTATCAGAATTGTGACCACGGGCATACCCTTGACGTTGGGCGTAGAACGCCTGCATGCCTGACGGAGGATCACACCAACCTGCAAGGTTCCATCCATAAGACTGTCTATGATGGTCCATTCCGAAAGGTCTCACATCGCGAAACCGGCATTCTGCTCTGGCCAGCATGAACTCCGCGTGTTCCAGCTCGCATAATAACCGCTGCAGGTTATCATATATCTTACCTGGGTGATCCAGAATGGTGCGCATCGAAGCTTTGATTCTCTGAACAATTCTGTCCCACCCACGCAAGTTCTGCAGGCAATGCTGGATATATACTTCCTTGTCCGACATAAAGAAACTTTGGTGACTACCTGCAGCGTGGTTAAAGAAGTTGAAGATGTGCTGCGTGCCGTTGCTATACGCCATGATCGTGCAACGCAAAAATTACGCCAACGGAAGGGTTTTGCTTGGCACACTTTTGTTGCGCTGGCGGTCAACTGCGATTCGAACTATTTTAGAGGCGTCTCAATTGCGCATGCGTGATGTGGCTTTGCCAGTTGTTATGGAAGAAAGTGCGCGGGATCGTTGTGTCAAAATGAACGAGAGGGGCCTTTTGTGTAGTAAGCTTCGTGCTAGACCGGAAAGGCACTTCAAAACTTTTCGAGGTGTCCGATTTCAAGACTGGCGCTTATCTTGGTAGACAGTCTGGTGGACGGTGCTATGTGGTAGCCGGGATCTGAATATGAATGTTTTATATATGCCAAATGTTGTAAAGCAGCAGCACGTCACAGGTTTGTTCGTGTACATGCGTAACTACAACTACAAGAACAACAAAGATGTACTTGACCAAAGGCATTGATCATTCTCCACGGATGGTTTCGTAGCGACTTGCACGGCACCAACATGGATATTTTCATATCGGACCCAAACTCCTAGGGTGTAAAGACAATGAACGAAAAGCATGTGCTATGTTGAACTGCTAATCGTGACAAAAGATTGATATTTGGCTTGGTCCAGACACCGCTAAAGAAAAGAGCCACCAGCGGAAAAGCCCATCAACGAATAGTGGAGCATGTTTGATTCCTTTCAAAAGAAAACTTTACCCTTGAGGATCAGTACGATGAAACCATTCTTGCCATTGGTAACGACTATTGTCGGTCCACACGAGATGCAATTGTGGTGTTTCAGCTGATCAGGAAACCTCAACATCTTTCGGCTGACCATGACCCATCTTCCATTATTGTAACCAAATGATCCCAAGACATAAGATTCAATGTCTCAGAGCATTAAAAGGGCTCTAGTTGAGGCAGGTGAGTTCGCCTGCGCCTGGCGCAGCTAAGTTCTACCAGACACCGACCGAAACGAAGACGAGAAGAGAGCTGCATCCTCAAAGTAATGGTTCTAGAGTGCCGATTTACCCAACACTTTATCGATATTGAAACAATATTGCGATCTTTTTCAATATCCCATACGCATATGAGGTGGTTTTCGTCCAGTGTGTATAATGTTCGCCCACCTATCGAGAAGCTTGTACTCAAGTCCAAGTACTACTATCTTAGTGTCAGCACAAAATCTGCCGGACACTTCAAAAGTCGCCAACTTTGGAACGACATAACACAACACAGGAACATCCCCTGGAATGCCATAAAGTGGTTTATGGCCTCCATGGTGGACTCCCTTGGGTACATGTAACGGATTTACGTAGGCAAGTGGGCTGAAATTATTCGCCCTAGTCTTCTGTCCATCGCCTATAGACCTCATCATTGTCCTAAAACCACACTTATTGCATGACACGGCAGGACTGTGAAGTCGTGTATGATAATCAGGGTCATCTAAGCGCGAAGTAGATCGAACATATTCCTCTGAGCTCCGTAACATTGCAAGAGTGAGGCGGCAATGGCGAGCCTCACACGCAGGATTAATCTCAAAATGGTGGGCTTTGAGGCAAGATGTAGCGCGGGCCGGGTGTTTGTGTGCATGGGTGCTTGACACCCATGAGGGCCAGATTCTTTATTGAGGCTCTGAAATAGCTTTTGTTTTCTGTTGCTGTTTGGCCTGGCGTTGACAAAGGCCGTCCCTGGGTATAGAAAGAGTCCTCCCACCAGGGGCAGCATCGATAGAGATCTCACCATCTTCTTGTCTGTCTTGTCGTTGTTGGATTCAAGCATCGCCGCTAGCGCGTATGCAGGGCAATTGCATAGCAAGTCAGCGATACCTCCTACACTACCAGCTGCACCCTAGGTTTTTCCCTTACAGAGGTTTTCCCTCAAGGTCATGTCATATGTGACATGGTGAATGCGCTCTGCTAGTGTACGACGTGACGTCACCGGCCCACCGGTACAGAATTTTCATTCTGAACGTCCCCTCATTTGATATAGTCATTCACACTACCATACTGCAACTGGTATTTGACTCACATACATCTACATCTTTGCTGTCCCTGATTCCGTCAACTGCTCCGTCCTCTTTGGGTCGCTGTGCACTCTTACCCACGAGAGCCAAATCTCTACAATCCTTGGGCTCCCTTATATCAGGGAAGAAGGTGTCTCTGTAATTTGTCACATTGCCACAACCAGAATAAGGCAGAGGAGAATGCCCATGTTTTGGCAGGATAAATATGGACTGTCAAATGCATTGGGAGGAGTTTTATCTCATTGTAAATGTCAATGTCATTTCAAAATGACTGATGCTTGCTTCTGCTTGGTGATAATTTCTACCACGCGCGTCTGTCTGGCGATAAGGTGCACTATAAATGTTTCCCCACCTCGATGACTGCAGCTACAAAAACAATCTTGCTCACTGAAAAGGTTCCCTGCATAACAATGTAACCAGAGTATTGAAAAAACAGCTCGGTTACAGGATGGAAGACGAGACATGAATCGTCTCATTTAGATACGAGAACGTAAAGACAATATATACAGAAGGAACGCTAGACTTATATTATACTGAAGGAAACAGATATATGATGAAGATCTCAACAGTACATTGTCAAGGATAGGACATGGTCTGTGTGAATATGGCAACAAGCCGGTCGGAATTGATGCAAGGCAGGCCAAATAATGGCTGAATTGGGCATATACAAGGCGGATATGAACAAGGCAATTATTAGGATATGCAAGATGCACGCCAGGGTAGTGTGAAGCTGTTAATGCGGAGTTGGCAGTAAGTCGGTCGGGACTGATGCAAAGCAAAAGAGAAGAAGCCTGGGATGGACACAAGCAGAACTGAAACGAGTCCAAGCGTCTTCAGAAAGTGCAATTTTTTGTCCGGGTATTGTTGGTGCAGAGTTTACAACGACTAGATTTGCTAGCAGGATGGACAAGAGTAAGGTCGGGGTGGGCGTACACAGAGTGAAAATGAAGACAGAAATCATCAGAGTATCTAGAATCCCACGCCAGGATCAGGAACAATTGGTTGTGCAGGGCAAATGAGTCGAGACTGGGACAAAACGAATGAACCGAAAGCTGGAATGGGTGTAAGCCATAATTTTGGATTTTCGAGTAGCTACGAATTGCGTGGCGGACCTAATTACAGTAGGCGCTGGCGCTCCGCGGAGGCGAGCGGCTGCGGCAGAACAAACAGGCGCCAGCGACTGAGACCAACAAGACGGTGGGAACAATAGAAGCCCCGCCCGCTCCCTCACTCACTCCCTCCTCCTCCTCCTCCTCCTCCTCCTCCCCCTCCTCCCCCTTCTCCTCAATCCTTATTTCTGTATTCGTCACCAAACTGGGTGGAGAGAGACCCAGATTATGTGTAGCGTCGAGGGTACCCGCACTGTGCGAATGAAGCCTAATCGTTAGTTAAACACTTGTAGATGGACCGCATGCCCTTCTAGGAAGAGCTATGATGCATTCCAGCTCCATCGGCATAAGAGAAATAATAATAATAATAATAAAAATGACAGCAGGCTTGCCGCACGGACACAGACTCTGATCAGTCCAAAACTTAGAGTTGTCTTTCAAATTGGAATCCACAAGAAAGTCTCGGACGGATTCGTGATAGATCTGAACCTTAGATCCTAAATTCTCCCTGCCATTTGAGAAATCAATCACCGAGCTCAAGGGTTTGTGAGCGCATGAAACGACCACATTGTCTTCTTCCCCTAAGAGTTTTGTAAGCGCAAAGATGGCGAGTGTGGAGTTTAGACTATTAATGGGTTTGATAACTTGGCTGAACTAGTCCAGCCACTCCAACTCGAGTTCTGTAGCCTGTTCCAGAATCTCCAAGTGATTCTGGACAACGCTTTCGCAGTGGGGAAGACTTCTAACATCGCAACCACGCATACATCGAATCCGAAGATGACTTACACAAGTTACCATGGAGTCTCTGCCCATTGCTATGTTGGATACTGAAACGCTTGGAGCCTTTTGAGGGTGCAGGGATCCATCTTGAACGGGTTATCAGCATTACTGACCTTCAGCTCACGAAAAAGCACCACATTTACAACGATGATAATGCTGGCCCAAATATTGATTGAAAAGGGGTATACAGGCACTTTCCACTAGCAAAACTAGGTCACCAATACATAGCCTCCAATTCATTAAATTTAACCACACTCTCTAAACATTTCCACCCAAGCACTGCCCATGCCCTTGAAGAAAGACTTGAAACCTTCCATCCCTCAGCAGACCCAAAGATATTTCCAGAACGTGTGCGGGTAGCAAAAATTTAAAAAAATTGACCGTAGCAGGGGTCGAACCTGCGATCTCTTGATGACGTTGTGCGGGGTAAGCAATCAATCGTAGTCAAGCGCCTTGCCATTGGGCCATACGGCCTTTTCATATTAGCGAAGCCAGAAGAAGTTAATATATACTAACAAATAAAAGAGATTTAACTTGTACAGCCAAATCCCTCTTGAATGACTTCATTTTCATGACATTATTTTTCAGTTTAAGGTTCAGCTGTGTGTCGCATTGCTATTGCTTCTCCTATGGAGCTGAAAAAGACCTCAGAAGAATGCAGAGCTACAGTCTTAGAACTCTTGACACCATATCTAGCGAAAAAAAAAAACTCTTTTCAAGCCACAGTTAAAACCCTTCCTCATCAAGCCGCCACCATGTTCCTGCGACCCTCGTGTCAGAAGTAAAGGAAAGGACTGATACCTGAGCGTGTGATGTGCAAACCGGAAGCTCTCCAGACTGGATAAAAGTGAGGCCCCTCATTTGTGCAATACCATCTCATGCAGCCGCCTTACCGATCACTTGACCTTCCCCTCATCTACTGCGACTTGTCACGGCTAACGCAGAACCCAAGAAATACGTCGCTCCGTACCCACAGGTCAATGCAACCGCAAGCAGCGAATGTCTGACACCACTGCCACCAGAATAGCAGGACTCCCCAGCCAATGCGAGGTTCTGGACAAGGGCAGGTACCCTGCCCAGACCTCCATGTATTGCTGCAGCTAGTTCAACACCATCCCCTGCTGTACAAGTTTAACATATGCAGACTCGGTTGCTCTAAAGTTAGCTGGGTCGGAGAGCTGGAAGACCGTATCGTTGTCGCATTTTCGGAAGAGAACATGTAAGCCTTACTGGCAGTTAATATGGCGGAGCAGTTGGGCTGGTTTTTCTCCGACAGAAAAACGCCCATTTTCACTTCTTCTATACGGCACAGTTAGGCTGTACACCCTGGAACTTCTCAACGATGAGAGATCTGGCTTTGAGCCATGCAGAATCTCATATCGCGTTTTACAGACCAACGTCTGCTCGGTAAAACGGCCGAGAATCCAGCAGGCAAGCTGTACAAGCTTTGGACAGACAGATCCAAGTAAAGTAGCTTGAATTGTCATGACCCTTGCTGTTTTGGAAATCACTCCCCTATTCCACTCTGGGATTTGTGGTACGCGGCGGTGACGAAGAGAACTGTATTCCCCTGCCGGCAATCGTGCTTGGATTGAAAATCTTGAGCAGACTTCACAAGGCTTGTTTTGGACGTGGACTTTTACGCCTATGTCTCTGTATATGTGGGTTGTCGTTTCTTGGCTATATGACATGGGCATGATTGCCACAGGGCGGCATCTGCGGTATCTCTCAATCGTATTCTTTCGTAACTCACCGTGCCTTGTGGCGTGTGGGATTACCATCACTGCCTGTATTGTTTGGAGGCAAAATTCACCTGCGACCACAGGCCTGTCCACTAAGATTCATACCTTGCTGGTGTGGGGACTGTCCATTTTCTCTTCGCATGGCTGCCTCTGGGCTAGCCATCGCCTGCTTGTAGGGTTTAGAAGTCTGTACTGGTCAAACCGCACAAGCGACTCTTGGACTGCGTTCTGAGATGCCACTCTGATGGTTGTTGTGAACCCCAGCAATCCGGAACTTGATTCTGCGCATCTTGCATCATGCTTCATATGAGGATGGCTTGAAAGAGGCGCCTCCATTGGTCAATTCCCTCGCGCTGTCGATATGAGAGGACGGATCGAAGAGAGTTGTCGCCTGGGTGTTCATCGTCTAGAGTGCCTTCATGATTTCTACTTTGGTCGTGTGGCATACTACCTAGCGGTTCGTAGAGTGCTGGTCGATGATGGGTTTGGATGGATTGAAGTCGAGACGAACACTTTCGTGGACTTTGAGAATTTTGAACAGGCCCCTTGAGCTTTGTGTCTAACTTTAGACGGTGAGAAGTTAGACCCGTATGCTTTCAGGGAAATGTATTCGGCTCCCCTTTTCGAAGTGAGGATTATCGTCTACATAGACTCTGCACGGCGTAGGCCCTGAAAGGTGAACTTTCCTTCCTTCTCGTTTCAGTATACGTGCATTTGTGACTGGGCTTTGTTGCGCAGTAGTCAGGAGGTGTCAGTAGCCTTGAAGACCACCTTGACAGTCCAATGTGTCATGTATCTGGAAGACGAGAACAAATCACTGATCGTTAATCCATCCAGTTCTCTGTAATCTTGGCAGATCCTCACGCCGCCGCAATCTATGCATGTAGGACGGCTTTTCCAGCACTCCGACCACATCCCACAACAGACTTTTCTTCTTCCCCCATCCCGAACTAGTCTAGTCCCGACAAAGTCAAGACCACTACGGTCACGAATGCGAAGAAGCTGACCCATCTCATTGGTGATCTGATATGATCAAGCCAGCGCCTCACAGTTCAAATCTCGCACCAAATAGACCATTCTCGAAAGTGTACCAGATCGCCAACAGTGAATCTGATTTCTGTACCGCCCTTGGTGTAATCTTCTAGGAACTTGCTGGCCCACAGGGAGGCATGCCTGATGGTGGTCACGGCCTTATAGACGGTGGCATACCCTATTACAGAGTACGGTCGACGGAAAACATCCCATGCCTCGAAAGCTGTTGAACATTGTTCGACCATTGGCTGCATTCCGGGGAAGCAGCGATCGTAAATGATTCTCAAAGCGAGATCATCATCTTCCGACCACTTGGCGTAGTCCTGGGCATATGCCGCCCACCTTAGCTTGTTGGCCTTGATCTTTTGGGGCGACCATTCCTTGTGATCATCCGAGATCTGTTCCGTTATGACGCTTCGAGAACTCAGACACAAAGGGATCGCGAAACAGCTGTTCGGGGTCGCTTTGAGGAACAGCAAAAGGTGGTGAGACGCCTGCATCTCACCGCTATCGCGGACGCAAAGGGATGTTTTCCCCAGCGCTACACCTCCCATGGCAAACAACGTCGTCATCAGCGTTTTGCTGAAAGGCAGCGCCTTCGAGAATCCGTCCACAAGCATGGCAGCAGAAGTAAACCAAGTGACAACAGCATAGCCCGTTCTGCACTCTTGTCGGAGCCAGCGTCGACGAAAATCACCATTCCCGTCAATTCGACTGTCAAGCGTTGCAGCAACCAACCTTAAAAATGCTCCTCTTGGTCATTATCATGAGATTGTGGGCCCTTGCTGTAGTAGATTCCCAGAGGAGAGAAAAAACCCACACCCAGGGGCTGCAAACGAGAGGTCGCGCGGATTCGCCGTGGATCTGCGGTAGAAACTTCAGCCACCAGCAATAGTGTTGTGAAGGACAATGACGGGACACTTGTGACACGACTGACAATGTAAAGCGGAGACTTTGCCTCTCTTAGTGTCGACTTCTTCAGTCCAGATACCCAGAATCTGCGGCAAAGACCACCGCCGGATGTAAGGAAGTCACATCTCCACACATGGAGTCATGCAACTAGAAGATTGTACGCATTGCATCCTCGCTACCAGATCCCCAAAGGGCCATCCTTGACTTGTGAACCAGCTTCTTCTTCAATTCCGGGTTTACGGCGCTAAGAGGTTGGTCTTACCACAGGGCTTCAGTGTTTGCCACACTTTCGACCATTAATCTCTCGAACTCGACGAAGAACTCGACAAGCCTTGCTGCAGCGCCAAGTACTGTAAGCGTGCACGTTCTTTGGCATCAACTCAACAGTCACCCGTTCCCGACTGCCACTCTGCCCAGCCGTTGATCCAGATGGCCTTAAACCCAAATCGCAAGATTAACGAATTTATTTCACACTCATCTTACTCTTGGCATCAGGACATTTCCAGTGGTTTAGCTTGGCATAGCGTTTCCCACGTAGCGATGAGTGCGGTACGCCGAGTCACCAGGGTGGAGAATTGATGAGTCTGGAAATTATCGCCCAGTCGTGCCATGGTGCTGTCAGCTACAGGCCCTTCATAGAGCCATTTAGGGCAAGCAAACCATCGGGGGTATATGCACTCAGGTACTCCAAGCCATGCAAATTCTTGCATCCAGAGTAGAAGCCTCGTTGGTTGGCAGACAACAAGTGCAGAAAGTCCGATCAATGAAGCCCCGGAATTTGTTATTCTGATCGTCCATTTTGTACACTTCACCCCTTGGATTTTGCATACCACAGCAGTAGCGACTCTTTCAGCCCATAGATTGCTTTCAGTCATACGAAGACCTCCTCTGGTTGGACAAATATCATGTATAGTACCAATCAAACTGCGCTTGTCACGTCATACTGGGATGTTTCCAAGCAGCAATTCAGAGCACAGCAGCTCGATTCAATCCCTTCGAGATACCTTGCTTCTGTTGAAAGAGTGGGATTTTCAAGGAATCACCCTGCTGCTGTTTAAAAAGGCCTTCCACCGATTAGACTCCAATTCCACTCCCGTAGAGTACATAAGCGGTAGCTCGTCTACATCGCAAAATCCCCGGGATGTGATTACCTCGCGCGTAAATGTAGCGCCCCGCAAGTAACAGCGAGGTGAAGTGAGAGGTCTTGGCACAATCGACCGCACTGGACGGATCGGTCCGTAGTCACATCACTTCACCAAATCACCCAAATCCTCCCCTTCTTCATCGAGAGACAGTCATATACACATCCTTCTGTCCCCCCTCCTCTCAAGGAGAAAAAAATAAAAATAACGATAAAAAAATAAAAATAAAAACGTAGAAAAGAAATGCTAGCCAAACCCTCATCATTACCATTACCTCTACGTCCTCTTTCCCCCATCTCTTTCTTTCTCCCTTTCCTTTGTCCATACCCTCGTCTCTTTCTCACCAGGCGAAGCATCCCTCCCCCTAATTTCTTTCCTCTCCCCCCCAAGATAATTAACGCCCCAAAGCCACGCGCAGAGGAGATTAACCCCATGGTGGAGTCTATACGCATATGTTACCCCATATACGGCCGCGTACAGGGCCAGGAGGAAAATTAGGACGTTGGTTATGAATCTGTGTCTGCATTCAGTTAGCCAGATTCGCGGTAATGGAGGGTGGGTGAGCCAAGCGAGTCAAAGCAGCCGGGAGGGCTAGGTGGCTAGGCGGGTGATCCGGACGAGCAGCGAGCAGCAGCCAGCGTCGGACAGCCACCGCTACCGCCATTCCAACCTTCCCTCCACTCCTCGCGACCCGCCCAGCCTCCCGGTTCACCCGCCCGCTCGCCTCCCCTGGGTGACACATACCTCGAGGTGACCCGTCTAACCATCCTCCCCCTCCCCATTTCCTCGACAAGGAGCACAAACGGCACAATTGCCAAGAAATTCGCATTCATCTCAAACGGAATAAGCCACCTGACTCTCAAATTCTGCATCCACACCAGCAAAACCGGCAGATTGATCGGGAGTATCCACAGCATAAGCATAAACAGACTGTGGACATAGTGGTAAAAGTTCCAAGTTTCGGGGGAAGCTTCGCGGAGGGATATCGCGTGTGCGCGTACGCAGGTAGAGGCTTGGATGAGGCAGAGGAGGAGGTAGGCTAGTTGGTAGGGGATTAGGGTCATGATGAGTAGGAGAAGGAGGAATCCGGTTGTGATGAACCTGCGGTTCGGGTTGGTTGGTGATTGGGGTTCGGATGCGGGGGGGTTGGTGTGTACGAGGTTGTGGATGAAGACCATTGCCCGGGAGAGGGTTAGGATTAAGTAGTTCATTGCAATGCAGACTCCGACGCTGATGCAGCCGAATAGAGGGACTAGGAACCAGAAAAAGGGGTCGGAGGTGCCGAGCATGAAGTCGTTGACTGTGAAGTCGATTAGGAGGTCTGTTGGGACGGATTCGGGGTGGATGGTGGGACCGAGGGGGCCTTTGGAGGCTTTGGAGAGGGTTATTCCAAGGGCGGTTAGGGCGATGAAGATTGCGGGTAGGGACGTGCGGATGCAGACGTCCATGCTGGTGGAGAAGGACATGAATATGCCGGTGCTGTCGTAAACTTTGAATTGCTTTCGTAAGACGATGGCGATCACGAGGAGAGGGAAGGCTGCTAGTACCGTTCGGTAGCGGAGGAAGAGCTTTCCCGCGCTGCCAAGAACGTCGACGTTAAGGGAGACTTTGACGGTGGCGTTGCAGGTTGGGTCGGTCCAGAGTTGGAGGGAGAGGCCTTCACTTGCGTCTTTGCCACGGAGAGGGGGAGGCATATAGGGGGAAATGCCGTGGACGTTGATGTTGCCACCGCGGGTGTTGACAAAGTACTTGGACTCGTACGGCTCCTGGATGTACTGTCGTAGCAGAGGGGCGAACATCTCTGCTGGACAGACGCCGCGCTCGATGCGGAAGTTGTAAGCAAATAAAGTAGAGTGAATCTCTGGAATCTTCAGTTTCGTCATCATCGGTTTCTGAGGCGGGTACTTGTGTTTCAGGCCTTGGATCAGGAGCTGGTGATGGCCACGGCTAACTGTCGTCGTGGACTCGGCAGCGCTGCTGAACTCTGCAACGAGCCAGCCAGGAGCAGTGTAACTCGAACCTTCCACGACGGCAACGAAGTGAAAGTCAGCCAGATCATCGAGGTTGTACTGCAAATAGGAAAAGCTGGGAGAGTCATCAAAGGCTTCTGTCGATTCGTTTGTCGAAGCAGGGAGAGGAGACACGTCTCTAGCTGCGTTTTTGCAGGCAAGTCTTGTTGATCTGGCGTCAGAGTCCATGGACACAGCCATAGATAGACCAGACACCTCCGACAAGGGGAACACACTACAAAATAAGACGGTCAAAGACACATTAGTTGCATCACCCAACTGCTGATTAGTTAAAAGCGTGAACTTGCTGCCATCATCTGGACGTTTTGGAATCGGCATCAAATGTGCTCTGGTTTTGTGACCCAACGAGCGCAGGACCAGCCTCTCGCCGTGAGACACGACATTTGTAGATGCATGATCTAGTGTTAAGAGAGTCGTTGGCTCCTCTTCAACGGTCTTTTGAACGACGGACTCCATGCCGGTGAGCAGCCTCTTTCGCAGGGCAACCACTCGTTCCGACTGCACCAAAGTCTGCGAGGGCCGCCGGGCATCGACTACGTCAAAAATGGCTTTTACCAAAGCTTTGCGGAGCTGGTTGCACCATGTTATGGCCAAGTGATCCATGCCTGTCCACACTCCAGGTATGGCAGAGGTAAAAACAGTGAAGCCATGCGTGTCCGGGACGAGAGAGGTGAGGCTAGTGTATTCTGACGGGATCATGGTGTCGAGGCCACCGCCGGCCACGGAAACCAAAGTAACATCTGAAAGTGGATTACGAGAACTGGCGGCGGAGTAAGAGCGCCTCCAAAAGGTATTGACTTGGTGATAAGTCTTGACCATTTTCGAATCAAACGAAACGGGAGCCCGCGCGTGGGGGGCTGAGAGGGTGATGATTGTGTTCACTGTTCGTTCCTGGTAGTTTGGCATTGTGGGCATCGTCCTGGCCACCATGCCGCCCATGGAATGGCCGATTACGATGACTGAATTAGGCTGCGGCAGTCCCGGCTCGCGGATCGATCGGGCCGGGTTGTGGTAGAGGGCGAGGATGTATGAAACTGCCTCGTTCAAGTACTCTGCCTGATCCAAGAGCGTCTGACCGTGGAAGGCGCTGAGCTCCTCGTTGAAGTCCACAGTAAAGAAGTCCAACGGGCGCTTGCCCTTGTCCAGCGCGACGAGATCGCGCCGCAGCGTATCTTGAAAGTACTGAGCGGCTTCTGCAGCGATTGGCCGCACCTGCTTGTAGCTGCCGGCATTTCCGGGCACGAAGATGACGGGAACTCCCTTGACGCGTGTGTCTTGGTCGACGCCGCCTTCCCGGTACAAGTAGAGCGAGTATTTGCTGGCAAACGGCGTGTGTTCGGTATCAAAGTCGGCAAAATGGGTGAAGACGGGCCACATGTACGACATCTGGCAGCCCTTGGGGTCCTGCTGGAGGCCGAGAAAGGAGCGCACGATGACGGCCAGCAGCACGAATGCGCCGACGGTGGTGGCGGCCGTCAGGAACGACAGCGACCATGGCCGCTGCAGGCGCGACGGCTTGATCTTCTTGCCGAGCGGTGCGTCGTCGGGCGCATTGCGCATCCATGTCGGCATGGCGGGAGTCGCCGCTCCGCTCCGCCCCGCCGTGTCCGAGTCCCCGCGCGGGACCATGTGACTGGATGTCAGCACGTCATTATCCGCGGCCGACGAGCGTCTCATTAAATGCGCCAATGACCATTCGGTGAAAGAAGGAAGTGACCAGGGCTGGCCGGAAGCGCCCGTCGTCACGCGTGGCTGCAACCGTCAGCCCGGGACACGACAAAAATATCCCAGCAGTAGGGAGGTCGTCGTACCGTGCACCTGTCAACTAACTACATTCATCTATCTTACAGTTACTTTCCATAGACAGGCCCGACTTTGACCTTTGCCCGCCTGTTCTGCTCCTCTAACTGTGCCTTCTTCACCATTGCTTCATGAGTCTTCCGCTTCTCGTCTTTGATTTTGTTGATCATCCCCTTGGCACCGTGCTTCAGCTTCGTGATCATGGCTGCAGCATCGCCTTTAGTCAGATGACCAGCCTGGGTTTTATCTTCCTTTTCACAAAACTTGTTAAGGTAAGCCAACTGCGACTCTGATGCTGGCATTTTTCGCCATTTCGCAAATCGCGAGATGAATGGAAACGGCATCCTCTCCTTTGCAAAGGTGTCGGCGCCTCGAATGGCATCCGCCAAATCCAATGCCTGTAATATTCGGTATGGCCGCGCGTACGACGCAGATGAGTCTTTGCCTGAGCGAAGCTTCCGCGTGTACGTGGCCTCATAAAGACCATGGGCTGGCTTAACAGTGACATAGCTGCCGTCTTTATTATGGAGATAGTGTTTTCCGCCAACTCGCACCCATGCCAAAGGCGAGATCATGTGCAGCTGGCGATCTCCAGCTGTGTCTGAGAGGAGATCATTGACAGTATCATAGTCGGTAAAGATGACGTGTCCGGGCAACTCTGTTGAGTGTTTTAGTTCAACAGAAGATAACTCGTCTGATCTAGGCTCCTTGCTCTTCTCGGTCTGGTTCTCTGCATCACTCGTCTCGGTCTGGTTCTCTGCACCACTCTCCTCACTCTCCTTCTCGATGAGCTCGAGCTCTTTTAGTTCTTTTCCCCGCTTGAGGCTCTCCATTCCCAAAGCATCAACCTCATCAACGTGTTCATTCGGCATTAGACCAAAAAGAGTAGGCACGGTCACGATGCCCTCTGCCAGCGAACCAACAAAGTCAAAAATATGACAATTCTCCTTTTCTTTATGCTTCCTCAAACCCCGTCCAATCATTTGAACCAGCAGATTCCTGGATTTAGTCGGCCTGACCAAAAGCACACAATCGATGCCCGGTATATCGGTGCCCTCGGTAAAGACACCGCAATTGAGCAGTACTGGGTACTTGCCCTCCTTGAAATCTTCCACCTTTTGCCTCCTCGTCTTCACTGGCGTTTTTCCAGTCACATAATGAGCCTCGACCCCGTACTCGCGAAACCTGTTGGTCAAATCGACTACATGATCAGTGTCTACACAAAACACAAGCGTTGACTTCCGGTTCGCTGCCCTCGCGAGCCAAGAGCGCACGACCAAGTCATTCTGGCTCTCTAAATTCACTGCCTTGGATAGCGATGCAGTTTGAAAGTCTCCACTAGAAGACTTTACTCGGGATAAGTCTGCGCCGAGTTCAACCGTGGTAAAGATGGCATTGGACAGCCAGTCATTTTTGATCAATTCCAAGTAATCCTTATGATATGCAATGTGATCAATGGCCATTTTCAGACTCCGGCCATCATATCGTGACAGGGTAGCAGAAACACCGACGAGGGCCGGTTGAATGGCGACAGAGTCCTCCAACAAATTAAAATGGCGCAGAAGACTCACATAAGAAGCCGAGACGGCATGATGCGCTTCATCAATTAACAGCAGTTTGAACTTATCTGCCTCGAACTTTTGCAGTCTGTCGCGTGATCTTAACGAAGCCACAGATGCTACGGTAATATCTGCCGTACCGGACGATCTGCTCCTCCCCATTTCGATGTCAATCGTCTTGTCAGGATAGAGGTCCCGACAGTGACGCGTCGCTTGCTCTATCAGTTCCCGACGATGAGCCACAATCAGCGTACGTGTGGCTTGGTCCGTCTGTGGCTTCACCCGGTCTATCAGTTGCGTGAAGATGACCGTCTTGCCACCGCCCGTAGCGAGAGAGACTCCCACCCGTCTGACGCCATCGTTCAGGCATCCTAACACCGAATCGATGCATTCTTCTTGATACGGCCGGAGTTTGATGGGAGAGTGAGTGGCCGTAGTTCGAATAAAAGCCCGTGAGACGTGAAGAACATTGGATCTGAACAACAGGGAACTCATAGGCCTACATTGGAGGGCGAAGTTGTTGTTGTGCAAGGTATGCAATGACCAAGCAGGTGGATTCCGCCGTTGGATGGAGGATTGGACAGCTACGGGGTGTAACGGCTACTGTGACACCGTCTTTCTCTCTTCAACTATCGAGTCTTTGTGAAGTTCTGATACCGGACGGTTGGACGGATTGAGTACACGGAACACTTCCGCACTCACCTGCGGCGGGCCGAACCTTGGCGCTCGGCCCGTCGATTCACGGCGAACTTCTGACGGCACCGTTCTGCCTAATCACGACCCCCACGCTTCGAGCGACGGCATTCACCAAAAGCTGGCAGAAGCACAAATGTGGGCTTCGTTGGAAAAGAGATTCTGTGTTGACAACCCTGCAATGACCAACCGGTGACATACATCACGAAATTTTGTTTGCAACAACTTCAATCGCAGCGGCGGGTAACAACTCCAATTGCGGCGGCTGAGAAGATTGTGTGGAGAGAGATATGGAGCGCCAGAGGAAGCGCGAGCTACGGGAACTAAATGCAAGAGCGTGGGACGGGGAAACGGTGTTCAGGGTGCAGCCGACGTTGGACTCCAATTTGAAGAAAAATACGGCTTTTATCAAGCGTCTGCGCACTGCCATCACTCCTACTGGCGCAGGGCAGTTTTTGCTGGAGGTGAAATCGCTGTCTCTGCACAAATACCTGACGGAGATTGTGTCGGCGTGCTACGAGGGCCTTACCAAGCTGAAGACGGCGGGCGAAATCTCGGCGGGAGTTGAGGTTGTCAGCGCCCTGCATCAGCGGTTTGGGCCGGACGAATTTACCAAGTATCTAGCGTGGTTGGTCGGAAATGGGCTGTTGCCCCACGACAAGGCTCAGCTTAAGGCTCTGCCGGCCGAAGTGCGCGAGCGGGAAGAAAAGGAACGCATCATGCGGCAGAGAAACGTGCTCAGAATGGCAACTGAGCTGTGGCTTGTGGGTGTACTGAAGGGTGTCAATGATGTGGCTAAGCCAGAGGAAGCGACCAGGCAGGGCAAGAATAACAATCTGACACCCCGAAAGGCCAACGGCGTCCTTGCTGAACAGCCTGACACCGATCCCTTGCCTTTGGAAGCGCTCAAGAATCTGCTAAACCATGACCGCGACCTCATCAATCTGCCGCTGGTCGTCACCTTTGTCAAGAGCTTTGCTTGGGATGTCCTGGGGTCCAGTTTGCGCAAAGATGGCTCCAAGCTGTCAGATGGTCCTACAGAAATTGCCCAAAACTCCCCCAACGACAACCCATTGACTCCTCCAGATACCCAAAAGCGCTTCAAAAACGTCATACAGCGCTACTTTGAGCAGGTACTGCTATACGTGGCCAAGGATAAAGACAACCTCACTGCACAGGGGAAGCGCAATGCGGAGGCCTATGTACGCTCCGGTGAGGTCTTTGAGGACCGCCAAGCCAGCTACGAAAGGGCCACCAAGGCACATGAAAAAGTCGTCACCAGCGCCCAGGTTCTCGCCGAGGCTCTCGGAGCGGAGATGCCTGATTTGACGGAGAAAGACGCCGCGGAAGCCAACTCCGAAAGCGTCATTGGTCTGGTCAAGGCTGGAGAGTATCTGCGAGGACAGGGTGATGCGGGTATCTGGGAGGACGAGGAGGAAAGGCGTTTCTATGAAAACCTCGTTGATCTAAAAGATAGAGTCCCGGGCATTCTGCTGGAAGACGGCAAGAAGGGAAAGTCTTCGGAAGATGTAAAGAAGGCAGAGAGAGAAGAAGCCACCAAGACTCCTGATGCCGATGATTCCACCGCAATTGCCAACAAAACCGTCGGTGCTCAGGTTGACGCTCTTTTGTCTCGTCTGCCTGAGTTCACCAATAAGGAACAAGTCGACCAGTTTGCTCTTGACTTTTGCTTTGTCAACTCCAAGGCATCGCGGAACAGGCTCATCAAGGCAATTCAAGTCATGCCAAAGGGACGCACCGATCTTCTGCCGCTATATGCGCGGTTAATCGCAACTCTGGGCCGCTACCTGACTGATATCCCCCAGGCCATCATATCAACCCTGGACGACGAGTTCAGGAGCCTGCAGCGTCGCAAGGCCAAGGACTTTCTCGGCCAGGTTCGCTTGAGTAACGTGCGGTACCTCTCGGAGCTCACCAAGTTTGGCGTTGTGCCCGAACACGTCATCTTCCACTGTCTCAAGGTGAGCTTGGATGATTTTTCTCGCATGAACCTGGAGATCATTGCGTGTCTGCTGGAGAACTGCGGTCGTTACCTCCTACGCCATGCAGACACAGCCCCTCGCATGGGCTTGTTCCTGGAGACGCTGCAGAGGAAGAAAGCGGCCCAGCATCTGGGACAGCAGGAGCGAATGCTCATCGAGAACGCTATCTACTATGTAAACCCACCTGAACGAGCTGCCATTGAGCAGAAGGAGCGCACGACGCTCGACCTTTATGTCCGCAAGCTCATCTACCTGGATCTGAACAAGAAGACAGCCGACAAGATCACAAAGCAAATCCGGAAGCTGCATTGGGAAGAGCCCGAGGTTGTGCAGATTCTGCGCAAGATCTTCGTCAAGCCCGGCAAGATCCGGTACAGCCACGTGAACCTGCTGGCCGTTTTGCTTGGCGCACTATATCGATTCCACGCAGACTTTGCCATTTCCGTCATCGACGATGTTCTGGAGCGCATCACCGCTGGGTTAGAGACGAACAACTTCAAATACAACCAGAGCCGCCTTGCCGAAGTGAGATATCTGGGCGAAATGTACGTCTACCGCCTCGTTGACTCCAACGTCATCTTCGACACCCTCTACAACATCCTCAACTACGGCCACGAGCCATATGCTCAGCGTGGGAAGCTCTCTCCCTACGACTTGCCCGATGACTTTTTCCGCATCCGCCTCGTAGCGACTCTGCTCGAGACGTGCGGCGTGTACTTTGAAAAAGGAGCTGTGCGGAAGAAGCTCGACTTTTACCTCACCTTTCTGCAGTACTACATCAACGTCAAGGACCCTTTGCCCATGGACGTGGAGTTTGTGGTCCAAGACCTCTTCACTCTACTCCGTCCACAATGGAAGCCAGTCCTGAACGACCTTTCAGAAGCAAGCCGCCTCTTCGCTGAAGCATGCAAGCGCAACTTCCAAGCAAACACCAACAAAGCCGTCGAGACCGAAGAGGTCGACGAGCGCGACGACAACGGCCAAGTAAGGGGAACACCCTCCTCCCAATCCGAAGCCGGCGAAGTCATGGACCCCATCGACAAGAGCTCCTTTGCCGACGAACAAATTGTCGTCACCCTCCCCGAAGACGAGCGTGACCCCGAAGCAGAAGCCGAATTTGACCGCGAATTGGCAAAACTCATGGCCGAGAACGTCGAATCGCGACTCACAGAAAGACGAGCACTCTTTGACGCCCCTCTCCCCATCCGCCGCACAGCCCGCGACCAAACCCACACCTCCGAAACCGCCGTTCCCGAATCCGATAAACCCGCACCAGGCACAATACGCTTCTCCCTCCTCAGCAAGAAGGGAAACCGCCAACAAACCCGCGCGATTAACCTCCCCTCGGACTCGAATCTTGCAGTTGCGTTGCGTACGCAGCAGGAGGCCGAACGCGCGGAGCAGCAGAGGATCAAAAGCCTGGTGTTGAATTATGAGCTTTCCGAGAGTGAGAATACGATTGAGAGTTTGCATGGCCCCCGTGTGGAGAGGCCGGCAGGTAATGCGAGGAAACAGCAGCGTGTGAGGAAGTTGCAGATAGGGGATTTGGATTGGTTGGTTTGATGAGAAAAGAGAGGGATAGGGCTGACGTGTATAGGACTTGAGATGGTTGATGAAGGTGGGGAACAAGGAGTGAAAAGAGGGATTGATGGTATGCCTGTTCGTTATGCAAGATGGCAGGAAGTTGAGGGCTACCGCCCCGGAGATGAGCAAAACAGCACAGTGCGTGGCTTCGAGACGGAAAATGAACAGGAGATAGCTCGGTAGTGTCAAGGAAATGAAATGCGGTTTTAGTTTTGGGGACTGCCTTCACATAACATTCCCTCCGGAGCCGTAGGGCACTTTTTACGTGGACCTCGTCGCCGGTCGAATCCTTTCACGAATCTACGCACCAATCGTGGCAGGTGCAGAATTAAACGTCTACTAGCGACCTGTCTCTCCTACCAACCAGAGAGGTAGGCAAATCCCCCCACAACGCCACGATCCAGCCACGGAAACAGCGATCCGCACACTTACTAACGTCCTTACTCTTTGAACCAACTCGAATGGAGCTTTACTCGAGCTGTTGAAGCGGAACATTTCTGCAAATTTTAGCCTTAGCACGCTGTGGGGCAAGTCAAACGATCCCAATCAGTCCATGCCAAGCGCCTCTCTTTTAGTGCGTGACTCCTTCCCTCTCCGTGAAAATAGAATGTGATTATTGTGCCAAGGCTTAAGTGAAACTTTGTGAACCGATTTCTCATCTTTTCAAATTCTCCACCTCCTCTACCTCACTATCTCCTCTGCCTTCTCTTCACATCCTCCAAGACATCGCTTGACTCAGAACCTCGATTTCGCTGTCCTTTTCATTATGCAGTGGACCTGGCCCCGACGATTGAGCTCTTGGCGCTGGGTAGTACAGTGGCTCGTTCAAGCCTTGACGCTTAGCATTCTTCTGTGCTGGTTGTGATTGAGGTAAGTTGATTGGGGTGGGGAGGGTTGTATCCAAGTTGAGGCTAATTGATTAGGATGAAGTGAAACCATCCAACTGGGTTTGGAGATCGGATGGTTGAGGCCCTTCTGCAACTTTAGCCCCCTGACACCGCAACAGCGAACATCGCTTTTGGGACAGGATGATGGAAGGCGGCAGGTTGCAATGACTTTGCAGAACGTCGCTGGGGCCCATCCTCTTCTATGCCCTCGAATGGTTTGACGACAGTGGCGACGGCATGGACCTCCCAGACTGTACGGTGGATTACGCGAAGGGGACACACAGCATTGAGTGTCTTATTTGGTGGTTGACCTCAAAGGCATGTTAATTCCGTGACTTTGTGAAAAATTTCTGACGGACAGTTGACAAGGTCCCTACTCTAACGCACTTTGAGATCCTGTATGTGGTGCCCAGCGCACGGTCTCGATTAGTCAGGTCCCTCGAAAGGACTCTACATGGGCTCGCACCAGAGAGTCCACCGAGGTTTGCCGGTAGTGACACAGCGTGTGTGGGGGGATGGGCGCGCTCGACATCTCGTATCAGCGTACACGTACGAGTTGCTTGCGATCACGTACACTTTCCACCATAATCTGGAGCCGTAACTTGGCCAAGGCCCGCACGTGGTCGGCTACGTTCCCAAATCGGATGAAGGATTTGATCTCTTCATGGAGTTTCCGAATTTCACGGTTGAGAGATTCGCCGTGCTGCCTTTATCGAAGAAATTATGGCGGCGAGGAAGGTTGCGACAGGTCGATTTGTCTTTGGCAAGTGCGGCCTCGACTCGGACTCCTCCCCAAGTGAGTACCTCATGAAGCCTCGCGTGAGGCTGTCGCTGGCCAAGTCGGAAAAAAAGATCCAGAGATAATCACACCGATCGAAGCCGCTGGAACCTGTCGACTCTTCAGGGTGGGCGTGCATTCTTTCCTCCGCGGGTCAGATCTGACTGAGCATATTGGAACGATGTTCAAGGAGGTGTGGGGATGATTGGCAGAGGGTTTAGAACTGAAAATATGGATCTTATCGCGCAGCGAGGTTTCCTATGTACGGTTTTTGTACTAATATCATATAGTCCATCCACGGCTATCTCCAAAAATACTTCACTGATTAAGTTGATGGGTCAATGTAAAGTGTTATCTGGTTGTTCTGCAGATCCATGAGCTATTTCGTTGAATTTGATTCTTTTGGCCACTGCGAAGCCTTTTTCAGTCAACCTTGTCTGCCGACCGGTCTTCATGCTCGATTCGTCTGCCAAGTTGTCATCCATCATCCTTGAATCAGCGAGCTTAAGGTGCAGTCTGTCGCGGAAGTGTTCCGCTCCGCTCCCCACCACCCAACAACTAAGAACGTCACTTGAAAAAAATCCAACAAAATGCAAGAAGACCACAAACTCACATTCGAACCAACCGCCCAACCAGAATTCTCACCCATCATAAAATCGCACATCCTCAACTGCTCCTACAACGCTTGGTACCCCATCTACCGCCACCTCGCACCCAAAAGCGAAATCATTCCCCTCACAAAGCCTTTTATCGAATACCTCAAATGCGACGGGATTGTTGTCCCTCCTGATAAACCCTCATCACAAGACGACGATAGCGACAACTCTTTCACCTCAACCTCCTCCTTTGCATCCTGGTCCGAAATCCACACTCAGATCACCCGCTCAATCACCAAACTCGGAGGCCACATCATCCCGAAATTAAACTGGTCCTCCCCAAAAGATGCAACATGGATGAATGCGAATACATTGGAATGTACCCTGCCCTCACAGATTTACCTGCTGTTGAAAGCGTCGGATTTTGTAATGCATGATTTTGAATACCCTTTCGATGGATGTGTTGCTTCGTCTGAAGGTGTGGGGGGTTCTGGCAAAGGGGGGAAGGGGGGTGCTGATGAGAAGAAGGGGGAAGGGAGTTTCGATGACAAAGAGAGGGTAGAGGATTCCGATGACGCAGGGGTGGAGTATGTCCTCGTTCTGAGAAAGTACATGGACATCAACCCCGCATCTGAATTTCGCTGTTTCGCCTTCCAGAGAAAGGTAGTGGGAATCTCCCAGCGAGACGTAAACTACTATCCCTTCCTCCACCCCATGCGAGAAACCATCACAACCAATATCCTGACATTCTTTGAAAAACACCTAAGGACATTTTCGGATGAAAATTTTGTCTTTGACGTCTACCTCCCCGAGAGCGGAAAAGTGTGGTTGGTTGATATCAACCCCTTCGCGCCTAGGACGGATGCGCTACTTTTCGAGTGGGGGGAGGTTTTGGGCATGGATAGGGATGCTCCGCCCGAGGTGAGGTTTGTGGAGAAGAATGATCCCAGGGGGTTTAATTTCGGGGAGATGAGGTTTAGTGCGAGTAAATTGCCGATTGAGGTTGTTGATGCCGGAAGGACAGGGGAAGGGATTGTGGAGTTTGCGAGGGGTTGGAGGGATATTATTGGGGGGAAAGGGGGGGAGGAAACTGATGAGGAGGGGTGATGTGGGTGGGGCAGGTAAGATGGCAGAAAGGATGATGGGCTTGGGTCTATGGTGCTAAAACATCACTCGTTCTGCTACGGTTCCGTGAGTGGCGTGCGCGAGAAGAGAGCGGGGGATGTCCCTAGGGGTCTTCACTGGAGAATGATGCGTGATGGCTTCAAGAGCGTGGATCCTCGGTACACTTGAAAATGTAGCCAGCTGGATGATGTTCGCTTTGGGATACGCCAAGTACTGATTCGTTGGCATCATAACACAAATTGGGTTTTGAAGAAGATTCAAGCCAGAACGCCAGTGAATTTTGTAATTACAATTCTATACCAGTGGTAGTCAGACAACTGTTCTGTCACCATATCAGCAACGTCGAACAACGCCCGGCCACTTTAAAGCTTTTCCTTCGCTTGATTCGCATGGCATGACAGCAAAGCTATCCCATTAAGTGGGGCCGTTGCCCTTAGCGCATTTGCAAAATTTGGAATCCCTCAGCACATTTACTAGATATGGGAGAGATAGGCGACAAATCTTTTCCAGTCCCCCAATCTTGCAAGTAACAGGCAAGTATCAGATGCAAGCTCATATTGCATAATGTACCGAAGTTCGAGACCTTCCCTTCCCGCAAAAGGGCCTCTTGGAGCGTCTTGCCAAAAATGTTAACAATTGCACCTGTTGCACGACAGATTGCCCCGCACCATGACCTGCCGTACGTATCTGCCGTCCGGACCACGACACTCGGGCGCTTAGGCGTTCCCCAGGGTATGTAGTCACGTTCTCACCTAAGTAGACATGAGCACGACAGGACATTTCTTGGGACTGAGTCCGGTCTCCAACTCTTAATTCCCCCGCCACAGCGCCCCTCGATGGCCTGGTAAGATTACATATAATTGACTCCAGATTTTTTCGAAAACTTATAAAGCCTCCTCATAGCAGCCCTGGGAGAGAGCCTCACCACCTAGGTGTCTCGTGGCTGCAGTGGTGTTTAGCAAAGACTCCGTGCTTGGGGCAGGTAGATGCACTCTTTGATCGAAGAACCAACGCCGGAATATCAGCGGCTGTGTGGATGGAAACCCTCCAGGTATATCCCAAAACGGAAGGACTTGGCTCTGTTCCATACCAGCAGGAAATTGCCGCTGGCATTCAATCTCTGGGTATGGATCAAAGAGATGAAGTTCCATTTCAAAACGCATCCGGGAAACGTTGTTCAGGATGATCACTATTCACGTCTGGACGAACTGGTTCAAATCTGACGCGAAAATTTAAAACGACATTTCTTGATTTTGGGCCGGATTTTTCTTGTTTAAAATCGGCACGAAATCATGGGTGATATCATGAATGGACGCTCGGCCAAATGGGTCTTAATCCTTACCATTCGGCATTCCTCTCAAAATGCCGACCTGGCCTCGGTATAAAGATGTTTTTTCCCCAGCTGAACCCGCTTGGTGCCGGAGAAATCGCATCAGACAAAGTAGGGAGGAGAGGAATTCGTTGGTGAAGGCGGTGTTCTTGTTGATAGCCGTTGTGGAAGTTCAATTGTACGGTGATGCTTGGAGAAGTTGCTTCATATACTAACATTGTTCCAGGTTTAACTCCTGTAGTTAGAACGCATGATGTGATGTTATATCTAGTTTATCTGATCTCTTTGCCCTTTTTCGTTCTCTCAATGATCTACAATTGATTGTTTTCCAGAATTGAGGGATAGTTGCTGGCATTTTCGGCGTTGGGGCCCCTGAATCTCTGATGGAAAACACAAATAGAATTTCTGAGACATGAGCGAGCTCCAAGTCAAAGACCTTCCTTAACTCGCTTAGAAGTCTTCCCCACTGCGTGCACATTTTTGATCACCACTTCAAACGCAAATAGCACCACACAAAACCACTCTACATAGCTATGTACTATATTTTTCGAAAGTGCATCCTCTAAGGTTTCATAAGGTACTCTTTTGATAATTAGCGATTCCATTGGAAGCGGGAATGTTGCAATTTATGCCAAAATGCGTTCTCGCACACATGACGCCCGTACGCCGCCATCTCTGGGCCAAGGCGTATGAGGCACCGACCGTTACAATCTTGAAGATATTGGCTTTCCTGTTTGCCTTGTTTGAGGTGCGCGCGACGTCTGAGCGCGGTGGGTCATCGATTCAAAGTTGATGAAGTCGTCACGATATCGACACGACAACTTTGAATCGACACAACAGATCGCATAATTATCGCAAACAATCATAAGTGCATACAAATGAACGCTAGAAATGCACAGATTCCCAATGCTATGCACCGCAAGGATTGAATTCGTTTTTTATCGTGCCATTTTGCGAGATTTGATCATGCGCGAAACGGTCTTCGAAACTCGCGAAAAATTGGGCCATAATCTTACGAAAATCTACAAAAACCGGTGGGGTACGGTCTTCAAGGTATATTCTTCTCCCTCAATCAATCAGCTAGTGCTGGATACGTTCGAGTGTCGCGTTACATCGCTCGAAAGTCGGCGAGTTTGAGCGATTTCGAGGCGGCTTTCGCGGGGGAGCGCAGGGCGGCTCCTCCACGTCCAACCGCTTTTGCGCTACATGGATGGCTCTTGTCTCTCTGACACTGTAGGCAGTTCTAATATGTCAATCTTGTTGCTTTTGCACCTCGAAAGTCCTTCGGAAGGCAGTTGGTAGAATGGCAACTCCTAATCCTCTAGCATAAGTCGCGTCCAGAGCGACCATAACACTGGAACGGGATGAATTGCCTATTCCGGGTCCGCCATACAAACAACTATATCTATAACAGAGAATAAGTCTGCCAGAATGTGTAGATGCATGTAGATGTTCATATAAAGCCATTCCCGCCGGTCCATGTTCCGTACAGACGGTCTGCTCTTCTGTTCTCACTCCGTATTTCTTTCGTACCGCTTCACATCTCTTATCATCATGGACGCTGCCATTAGTGGAACTTATGCTCTGGTCGAGAATGGCATCAAGCCAAATTTTCGCGACTACCGCCAAAAAGCATCTGGTCAATCGTACAACCTTGTACGAACGGTTCCAGGGCCTCACGGTAGATCGAGACACCGCATTGGAGGCGCGCAGGAGCCTGTCACAGGAGCAAGAGGAGGAGCTGGTCAAGTACATCAGCTTTACGTGTGATTGGTGCTTGCCTCCCTCGCCAGCCATGGGTTGCACCTTAATCTCAAGTTTCTCCAGTATTGCATCGCCCACAAGATTCTGGTAGCTTTTAATCCCCCCCACGCAACCCACCGTCTTCAGCCCCCGGATGTGGGCTTGTTCTCCCCTCTGGGGAACTACTACAGCCAGGGGTTGAATAGCTTCATAAATATGTCGCTGGGGCAAACAATGATGACTAAGAGGAGTTTCCTAGGTATCATTTGACCTGCCTTTGAGAAGGCCTTCGCCAAGGAGAATGCCCTGTCGGCATGGAGGAAAACGGGCATCTTCCTCTTCAATCCAGAAATGGTCCTAAGCAAGCTGCCTGCCGCTCGACCTGTGGCGGTCCAGAGCAGTGCAGAGCTAGGCACATCCACAAGACAACTACGCTTAAAAGTGGGAATGGTCTCCCGACGGGCAGGTCCTGAAACTCGGGAGGTGCTACAGGAACTGAGCTAAAGTGCTCTGAACACAGCCGCAAGATTGACGCTGATGGAGCATAAATGCTCCAATCTTGAGAAAGCTTTGGCACTGGAGCGGAGGAAGAGGAAGTGCAGGTCCAGATGAATGGAGCAGGTTAGGGATATGGAAGGATAGGGAGGGGCACTGTTTGTTGACACTGGGGTCCTTCAGAAGGCTTGGGAGTTGGAGCAGCTGCAGGCAGATGCGAAGGAGCGGGAGGGGTGGGAGGAACAAGAGAAAGCGCAGAGGGCGTGTGAAAGGGCGGAGGCCAAGCCGTTGAAGGCTGCGGAGACGTTACGGAAGCGACAGGAACGACAAGCCGCTAAAGATGCCCGTATTGCAGCAAAGGCACGGAAGAAGGCCAAAGTCGCGGCGAGGAAAGCCGCCGCCCAGCGCTAGGATGATGACGACGACGACTACGTCGAGGAGTGGCAAGCCAGGAGGTCCACGAGGCAGGCGATCGGTAAGAACAACTAGCTTCGTATCTGTAAGTAGGCAGTATTGATGTATTCCTATCCGTGTAGCGCACAAGCGGTTGAACAACGAGTTGGCGTGTCGTTGGCCGAGCGATGTAGCGAAACACCTAAGCGTCTCAAATACTTGATGATTGATTTAGACGAAAGTCCATGCCTTCAAATCTATATTCCATTGGTTTTCATGTTAGTATTCAAAGGGCTATGGCTCGAAATCTTGCGGGTTTCTAGGGCCATTAAGGATCGAAACAAACATGACTAGATAGCAAGCAAAACAGGACATTAACCATGCAAATTGCATACCATTAGAGTCTATACAATGCAAGCTATGATATAAGACCGCTCATGACTGTTTGCGGCAATTATACGTTATGTTAGGTCGATTCAAAACTGTCAGTGACGTCACGAATTCAACCCACCAACTTTGAACGAACATATTGTGCAGTTCGCCACGGAGCGATCCGCAGGTGATGACCCACACCCCTGACCAGGGTTCGCGTACTCAGAAATTTTCTTGTAGCTCTAGATACGCGTGTATACTGACACACCTGTGAGGTGCCGCTGCTTATTAGAACAGAACACAACACAGCGACCCAACCTTGCGCATGCCTGGAACAAAGTGCACTGGGAACGCGAGACTTCAAACAGTACGTTCATGGGCGCAAATTATGTAAAGGATGTTATTCGGTGCTGTACTGTCGTAATCTCTGCAATGGTGCTATTTGACATGAATTGCAGTATACCGATCGCGGCAGGGAACATGAACATACGAAACCTAAACCATACAAATCCTTAGAACATGTACTTTCGAAAAAGCCAACCTATAGCTGTGTAATATGGTTGTGCGTGATGTTATTCAAGTTTGAAGTAGTGATCAAAAGTGTGCACGCAGTGGGGAAGTGCATGCTGTGGGAAAGACTTCTACCTGGATCTTTCCGCTTGCACACATTGCGGCGAAGCTTGTTTTCCAGCAAGGCTATGCATCTGCCCAGGAGGACATCGTGTGTCTCACCTTCAACATTCCAATACTGAGACCTGACTTTGATATTGGAATCTGCTAGAAAGTCACGGAAAGATTCGTGATATATTCGTACCGTAGCCCGTGCATCTGCTTTCAGCTCTTTACCGTTTGGAAACTCGACCGCCGAAATCAAAGGCTTTAGCGTTTCGGGAACAATCATATTGTCTCCTTCTCCCAGCATACCTGTAATTGCTGGGATGGTAAGTGGAAAGTGTAGAAGAGAAACCGGATTTATCACTCGGTGGAATTGGCTGAGCCACTCAGGGCCCTGTCTAGCAGCTTGGTCCAGAATGTTGCAGTAAATTTCAGTCAGCGCTTTAGAGCCAGTGAAGCTGAGTCGGTCCACCCACTGTTGTAGTTGCCGCCGTGGACAGTTGATCATTTCTCGGAATACAAGGAAGCGTTGATGAACTGTGGCTGCGATATTTCAACCAGTTTATTAACCACGACTTCTTCTGGCCAATCATCATCTAGTCCATCATAGCTAGAATCATTTCTGCTCTGTTCGCGAAGCTTGGCCAACTCATTGCGACAGAACAATCTCAAGTCATCTTTTATGGTACTCGATTGCCAACGCTCAAGCCTCTCGTGCTGGAGATCCTTGCCCACCAATTGTCGCAGCTGATCCCCGATCTTATCGTCTGACCGGCTCGTCACAATCACCCTAAGGTTCATGGAAGTAGGAGAACCGAGTTTTGTCCAAAGGGTCATGGCACAAGCGTTCTCAAGTCTCTAATCTAGCTGATGGTTCTGATCTAATGAAGTTTGCCAAGACCGCAATAGCGATCCTAATCATTCCAGCAGTCATTTTCATGCTCAGCAATAGGTCCCCTAATTCATAACAGACTGACTTTCTCTGCATCTAAACTTTGGCTCTGAGCGGAGACAAAGATCAAAGTCTCCTTCCTAGTGTGTGACAAGACAGATAGTATGTATGAGTGAGAACGATGGATGGAAAGTAGAGATGTGTTTTATGAGTGAATACAAGTATATCTTCGAGGGAACATCAGAGAATATATTCTGGGCTGGAAGGCCCGTGCGTAGCCTCGTATGAAGAGTCATCAATTGTATGACCATAAGCAAGTGGTCATACATGCAGTAAGACTGTCAGCATGCAGTCTTACTCCATGACTCACCTCATAACAGTAGCAGGGCGCATTCACCATGTCGCATGCGACATGACCCTGAGGGAAACCTCTGTGAGGACAAAACCTAGAGTGCAGCTGCTGGTGTAAGAGGTGTCGCGCAGTGGCATCGTACACTGATAGCAACGAGACTTCATGCCAACAGTTTGCACTACATCAAAGATTACACGCTTTCGTCAGCATTTAAACGAATCACCTTACATGGGTATGAAATCGCCCGTCCGATAGTACTCTACGGTCACTTCGCTTTATGATTTCCTTCCAAAGCCTAGAATCATCTTTTCTGCGAAATAGCCCCTTTGCGATAGGTAGGCGGGATGCCACCCATTTATAAACAGTGCCCTGACCCCAAATGAGCAAAAAAAACTGTAATAACGCTAATTCTTGCTAGCGAACAATGCCAGGTCTCTTGTTTGCATTGCGTATGCCATCGTCCTAGACGGAGGTTTCATACACCTCTGGTGCACCGCCGCCTGCCTGAGAGACCAAGGGTCCAATCACCACGTGGACAGAACATTCTTGACAGAATTCACGATGACTTGCCTACGCATTAAACCGTTCATGGAAAGATTTCACTGCCCTCAGAGCCCCAAAATTTAACATACAGCTATCCACAACATAGCCTCAACCCCACCACTCCCTCCCCCCTGTCAAAATACGCATCCCGTCTCTTTCCCTCCAGCAGTAACGCCAAAAAAAAAAAAATCACACCCTTCCCCTAGGGTATCCATTCCATTCCATTGTCTAGGCTAGTTGCCGCGCCCGTCTAGTTCGAGATCCATTTCCGAATGTAGTAGGAATAATGCTGTTACACTGAGAGAGGGCTCTCTATCTATGCTAGGCTATGCGTCATTGAGAATCCTTGGGCATCAGACGTGACAGCTGTCCCGGAGTGCATGCCGAATTGCCCTTGTCGGAGTGCCTGCTAAGTGTCTAAGGCAACGCTTCGCTTGGACTAGTGCCGCATCCATAGATTGGCATTCCATTGACATTTGATAACCTGGACATGGCGAGCCGTGAGTGCTCTGTCTTCTTGAAGTTCTCGAGCCAAAAAAACCGTCAGCTTCTTCCTGATAATTTCTATCTGCTCGGGATGACACAATATGATGCACTCTGCCAAAGCATGAAGAACATGATGTTGGCAACAACATGGTTCGTTGGATTCGTCCTTCAGCCGGGTGAAGAGTGACGCTTGTTCAGCTTGGTGTCACCGCTGTCTAGCTCGCTCATTCGGGAGAAGGACCCCTCCAGTCGTTACTGGAGCTGGACGCATCGAGAGGGAACTTGCCCATAAAATGCTTTCCTAGCTTTGGCACTATTGTACATATCTCCCGTCAAAACGATTGGCAATGAGTTTCCCGAGTGAGGGTAAGTCATCTGCTGACATCATCTCATCTGCTGTGAGATCAATTTTCGCGTAGTGGTGACTGGAGCATATTCCGTTTGTCCAGGACGATCGATAACTTCCAGCCAAGTTACATTTGGCGTCTGACGGATGTCCAACGCCACTCTCTGCTGCCGTTCCTTGCACGGAATCATTGCAATTTGCAAGGGGACTTGAAGCTGGCGCAGTTTCTCCAGAACGCTTCCATCAGCCTTGTGTAAAGTCCACCCCTTGTTTAGGATGACCCGATTTTTGTAATTATATCCATCAACAATATCGACTTCCGTTGCCAGCCTGACTTCGGGCCAGGCCATTCTCATCCATTCTTTTTCACTGCCTTCGAGAATGGCAGTCGGCCATCAGGGCTACCCAACTCGACGCTCGTCATCGGTTCAGGTCGGGAGTGTAGACTGACTTGCCAGACCGCTTGGCGTATTGGTTTCCGTGAGGTGGTCATATGTCTCCTTAAACGCTTGAAGCGTCTAGGCCATGGAGGGGACTGCCCGAGAGAGGCTTTATAGATGCATTCCTGGCGTGACATTGGGTATATACCCCCTCATGGAGTTTTGCGCTTGTGAAAGCTGATACTGCGTCGAACAAGAGGATGGTCAGTCCCATTTGCTCACTGCCTTCTTCAATTTATCGCCCACATTTCCCCGTTTGTCGTCGTACATTGTGCCTTTGATAACCAGATCCAGCGCGGCGACAGTCGCTGGATCTCAGGAGACTCGAGTCTTCATGCAACGATCCGTGGCCTTTGCGTATCTCTTTGTGGCAGCCACTCACAGGCTGTGGACCAAGCGAATCTGCTCATAGTGGAATCGCCGCTCGTCGCATCAAGATCCAACTCGCCAAAGTCCGCAGGGCATCGAGTGCACATTCGACAGGCATTACTGGCACTACTGTTCTCCACCTGCTGTGGCATATCGCCAATGCAACAATAGATCATGACGCAGAGAACGTATTTCTGGCCGGCCATGTTAACCTCGATGCCTGCGTCCAGCTGTTCCATCTCCAGACCGATGGCATCTAGGACTTCGGAGGTGTTGGTTCCATGTGGTCCCGGCATGATAGGAATGACATTCGACGGACGAGCGCGCTCTTTGGCGGACAGGGCACGATTCGTAACATAGAACCCCACGAGCGAATGGCGCATGTTCTTGTAATGGCCGCACGCGTCGAAGAACACGATCAGAGGCAAGGATACGACTGGAACACCGCCATGGAAACTAGGGTAGAATCCGGTCAAATGGGAACTTCCGAAGTGCAAAATCTCAAGCTCACCGCGAATGGGATGCTGCTTCCAGATAGGGCGGACTGTGGACGTTGTAGATACGTCGAACGAGATGCGCGTATCCTCAAACCATCTGAGATAGGTCAGTACGATTAACGGCACCGTGGAACCCATAATACATCATAACGGGCACACTGGATGGTCTACAGGCGTCCGGCTGCGTGTATGTGATGTCGCCTTCGATGAGGAACAATTCCAATGGTTGTGCAGGTGGTTCTTCCGCATTCTTCGAGGCGGCGCAAGGGTTGAACACGCACAAGGCAAAATAGTCATGCTGATCTTCTTCCAGCGTGGTGGTATCAAGTTTTTCAGGAAGGGCGACACAGTTGGCTGTGCCCAGCTCTTTCAAGTGAAGTCTGAGCCGGTAAATAGTCTGGAAACCACATTTCACGACCCAACACTGCATTTGACAGGCGCATGCAAGCGGGCAAACGCCTTGTACAATTTTTGGGACCAGTCCAAGCCAAACTTCGTACAAAGGACACTCCCTCCGATAGCTGCTCTGTGCTGCGCTGCAACGTGCAGAAGCGGACGATGGGACATGGCCAAATCAAAGATTCAGAAACATACCTGCCGAATGGAACGCCAAACGCGCAACGACGAACGAGTCGAACGAGTTTGGTTGGTGCGACGTTGTGTTGTGTCGCGGAGTTGCGGTTGTGAGTGGGGTTAGTGTTGTGAATATGCGGTATATTACGCGCATTATTAGTAAGCGGCGCTCGGCTCTCGACTCGACACGCCAACTAGTTTTCCGTAGAGACTTGTATGCATACTGGTACACATCTACTCACAATTCTAACAAATGGCCCTTTGGAACTTTGTATCGTTAGGCTGACCAATCCAGTGCTTCCCTTCAGAATTTCAGCAAAAACACATGACCATAAATCCCTCCAAGTTCTTGCGCAGATGCCGGTCATGGGAAATGCTCATGGAATGCCGGCGCACCCAACGCCACCACAGAGCGTGGAGACATCCACAGCACGACGCGGCCGAGGACTGGCATCTGCCTCTAAAGGAATTCAACAAGGCCCTTCCTCATATGGTCTGGCGGCGATGACCACATCGTGCATTGCATTGGTTCTTCCTATGGAAACATTCTCGGCAGGTTCAAGAAAAAGCTACAGATGTAGCGGCACGGACCGACTGTATCGCTCGGTAAAGGAACCGGGACCGTTGGAAATTTGAACAAAGTGAATTTCATTCAGAAGGAGTCTTTGCCCGTGAAATATAGCACAGTAAAACCAGTCTCTTCATTGGAAAAAGTCATTGTTCGCCCGCACGAGAACCAATAATCGCCTAGCAGCTGATCAGGTTTGCGCGAGGTGATACTGCCAGGCGTAGAAGGTGGACCCGGAGTCGACCGCGGAAGGTCGTCATCGCCGTCGCCGGTGGCGAAACCCACAGCCCTTCTTTGTGGAGTGCTGCTAGTTGAGGTCGCTCTGGACATTGTTCCACCAGTGATCGACCGTGGCTTATACTCCTTTCTTGTTGTCATGAAGGACGGCTTGGCTATATTAGCTGGCTCGCTAATGTTGGCGAAGGATAATTTCACCCGAAATTCTTGCATGGCCTTAATCACCAAGCGTCCATCTTCCTTGGCCTTACGGAATATGGCCTCGGTGTTATCAATGGTCTTGCTATCCCGAGGTGCTTTGAAAACCTGTTCGATTTCCTCGAATCTGTCGACCATTTCAGTAAATGCAGATATGAAGTTCTCTGCACTATTGTCAAGGCTTCCTGCCATCTTCCGACCATTGACAGTGATCCAATTTTCCCTGTGGTCCAAGGCCCAGATTTGCCGGTTTTCGGACAGCGAAGTTGAGCTTGTCGAGGCGGAAGAGTCCGCCTGCGTTTGGGGCTGATTGTCTTCGTTGGCTGCTAAGCTGTCCACGACAGGCAGGAACCTTAACGGCACAAAGCGACCATCGCTAAGTATCGAACCAGACGTATAGCCCGGATCGAGTGTGCGCACAATGCACGCCTTTTCAATGTCCCATTCAGATATGCAATCCTTGGAGTCATGAGTGTAGAGCATCCGACCATCTGCTGAGAAACATGCCTCATACGCCGGATGATCAAATGTCTGTACCAGCGGGGTTTGTGACTTCCATTCCTAGATCCTTATTTTCCAATCTTCTGATGCCGATGCAAAGTTCTGCCCATCTGGAGAAATCGCTATATCGTGGACTTCTTCCATATGACCGGGGAAGTTTTCTCGCAGAAGTCCACGTTCCAGATCAATAGCCCATATCTGACCGTCGCGCAAACCGCAAAGGAGTGTTTTTTTGTCTGCGGATAACGCAAGAGCATTAGCATGGCCCGGTCTGTCCTTTAGCTCTCTCAAAGCATTCGCTTCCAGATCCCAAATCAACACCACGTTTTTTGGGGGATCGTCCGTGCATGCAACAACCACGAAACGACTGTCCGATGAGATCAGGATCTGGTGATTAATATTTGAAAGCCTTTCATCTGTTAACCGCCGTTCGCAAATTCGCGTTTCAATGTTCCAAACTCTGAGCTGGTTATCTTTAGTCAATGAAGCGAGTGATCGTCCATCCGTTGACAGTGCAAGAGGAACGGGACCAGTCGGACGCTGCGGGCTCTTCAAGGCTAGATCCAGGTCCAGCTGTTTAATTTGTCCA